>PVJI01002372.1:0-11592 GCA_004026765.1 Micronycteris hirsuta
CCTGTCTGGGGTCTGTCCCTGGCCACCCCCCGCACCTCTGTGTGACCTGGAGTGTTAAATCCCCTGCTTCTTGCTTTATGAAGGTAAAACAAAGGCGAGGTTGGAAGTGGGTCAGAGCAGAGAGCCTCTCTGCTTCCGTCTGGACACCCCAACGCCAAAGTCCCCCGGAGGGGAAGCCCAGCGCCGGGCGCTGCGGCACAAGGAAGCAGGGCACAGGCCGCACGGCAGGCAGCGCTCTGGCCTGGACGGCAGGGGGGCGAGCGAGGGAGCCGGTCTCCCTGGGGCAGGTCCGAGGGCGGCCCCACGCACTGGGCATGGCTGGCATTGGCCAGAACCTCATCCCGGGGTCGGGGGTGGGGGGGCCTGGGCACCCAGCAGTGTCATTAGTAGAAGCAGCTGTGCAGCTGTGACCGTTGCTGAAGGAAATGGAACTCGAGAAGGTGACTGGAAGAGAACATCCTGCCTATGCGGCAAGGAGCCCCCCGTGATGGGGCCAGCTGTGACCGGAGCCTAGCCGAGGGCCCTTTGTCCTCCTGCAAGCCGCTGCACACCCAGGCCTCTGCCCCGCTTCATGGCGGGACCCCCTGGACGGATGTGCCCAGCTTACCACGTGCCTCCCTTGGACTCCCTAGGCTCAGTTTTCTCATCTGTAAAATGGGCTATAACGGTGACTCCTCGGAGGGCCAACGGGACATGTCCCACCAGGCTCCGTGTGACATGGTATGGTCTCACATGGACCCTGAAAGGCAGATACGCTCTGCCCATCACACAGAAGAGGAAAGCCAAGGCTCAGTGAGGTTAGAGGGATTTGCCCACGGTTGCCCTGCCCCTCTAAGTCCATGACCCCCAAGCTTAGGCTCTCTCCACGGGGGTGGCTGACAATGTGGAAAGGGGTAGGCAGGTGGGGATGTCACGCGCGGGGCCCAGCCCTGGGTCTGTCTCTCCTGGTCTGTCTCTCCACCCCATAAGCCTCCCTTCCTGACTCCCTCGGGGCTCCTGCGAATCTTTCCCTTTTTAGCTACATCCTGTCTCCTCCCCACCTGCCTCTGGGCCACCCACCCCTTCTCCATGGGTGATACTGGGGGCCAAAGTGAGAACCCTGGCAGAGGTGAAGTCAGATTATCCGGTTCTCAGCAAGGGTCCAGACTCCTCCGTCCCCAGCTATTCCCGCTGGTGCCCCAAACCCAGCAGCAGAGCACACACTGAGTGCCGGCAGGAGCCCGCCAGCTTTTGGCACACCTGGCCAGGGAAGCAGGCAGCGAAGCCAAGAGCCAGCTCATCACTCGGGTGTAAACAGCAGCCCAGTGGGAAGTTGGCAGCCGCCTGCTCTGCCCTTTCCCCCACCCCCTCCCCACGAGCCCTGCCTGGGGAGAGAGGGTGTTCCGACTTGTTGGAGGAGTTTCCATCCCACACCTGTGCCCACTGTGTGGGTGTGTGGGGGTGGCTCCGGGGGCCCACAGAGAATCTTTGTCCTCCAGACGCCCCGCCGCCCCCACCGACTTCTCTTGGCTGGTGCTGGGAAGGTGCCAGGGTTCTTGGAACATGAGGCCCCCGTCTCCACCACCCCACCCAGATGCCTTTGCCACGCACTCTCAGGGCCCATGCTGGCACGACAGAGCCGGGGCAGCCTGGGAGCCGACCGTGCGCCGAAGGGGGCCCCCTTGGCTCTCATTCCCACCCGCCGAGAGGAAGAGGTGCAGCTCCAAGGTTCCAAGAAAAAAAAACAAATTTCCACCAAACACTTAACCTGATGACGCCCCGCACTTCACAGACGTTGTCTGGGAGGTGGGTACTGACACCCCACTTTAGAGATGGGGGATGAGGCTAGAGCAGCAGCTGAGTGAGTGGCCGGACTCTGTGCCTTGTTTGGCCCTGTCTCCTCGATGCCTGCATACAGCAAGAGCTCCAGCTGCACTTGGGCAGGGCACGAATGAGGTTCAGAGAGGCCAAAGGACCTGGCCAAGGTCACACAGCCAGAACGTTACTCAATTGGGAAATGACTGCGGCCAGTTTGCATCCTACATCCAGGCCGTTTCCGAGACCCACCACCAACGTGGGGGCATCGCACATGCACATGTGAATGTGACCCCACCCTGCTGTCAGGGTCCTGCCGCACTCACACACACCTACACGCACAGCCGTCAGCCGAAAGCCCCCGCTGCCGTACCAGCTCAGGCCCATGGAGCCACCTCCGGCAGTGACACAAACAACTTTCTGCGTTGGTCTCACACCCTCCTCTGTCGCCACCCCCTCCTCCACGCCTGAGGAAGGCAGGACGGTGCAGGCCCTGTTCCACCCCCACAGCCCTGGCACCCTTTCTGCCTTCGCAGGCTCTAGAAAAGGCCAGGGAACCACAGGAGGTCAGCACCTGGAGGGCACCCTCACGGCGGGCGTCCCGATGGTCAGACTTGGGCCAGGGAGTGGGGAGCGCTCAGGCCCCGGCAGTGGAGCTGGTGCTGGGGCAGAGTCTGGGGCTTGGCTGCCTGCAGGGCAGCGCCAACGTCTGGGGCCCCTCCCTTGCTGTGTCACCTAGTTCAGCCCCAGCAGCGGCTGAAAGTGCAGACCAGAGGGGCCACAACCTTCTTGAGCTTTTCGTCACCACAGATGTGCCTGGGGACCAGCTGGGGTCTCAGATTTCTAGGCAGGGAGGCAGGGCACTCACACTTGAAAACAGGCTGAACTCCCTGCTTCCCCACTAATAAGGGGCCACAAGGCAGGATGGTCGGGGAGGCAGGGACCCCTGGGAAGTATAGGTCAGCAACCCTGGGAGACAGGCACTAATTTATCTTAGGTACCAAATTCATTCCCACTTTCTAGAGGGGTGAACTGAGTCCCGGAGAGTTCAGGCATGTGCCCAAGGTCCCCAACCCCCAGCCTTTGCTAGATATTTGTTGAGGGGATGAAGGTGCAGGATACTCGTCCCAGAACATGCGTGGGGTCAGCACTGGAATCCAGGTCTGACCCTGGGGCCTGCCTCTGGCTTCTCTGCCTCAGCGGAGCTTCCTCTGCGGCTTGGGACCCACAGACAAGGCACGGCGGACGTGCCCCCTCCTGGGCACCCTGTGTGACGTGGCCAGCTTTCCAGGGCTCCACGCCGCTGCCTTTCAGACTGAGAAAGACAAAAGCAGCGCTCTCAGCGAGGCCAGGGTGTGCTCCTGCTTCACATCAGCCATTTCACAGATCGCCAACGTGAGGCAGGGCCCCGCGGTGACCGTGATGGATCAGCACAGAGAACAAGTCCACGCTGTGGTCGTGTCTGAACACAGAGAAACATGAACGTGGTCCAAACCCCAAAAAGGACCCCGTGCCCCTCGACCCTGGCTGCGTGTGTGACGGCTGCTTCTTCGCCAATCACAGCTTCAGCTTCGGTTCCTCCTTCTTCCCTTTTAGATTAAAATTAAGATACAGGAATCACAGAATTACCCCCTTCATGCTGGCCTCCAAGCCGGGGCAGAGCTCCGCTCCCTGAGCCTTCCCCAGACCACCCCATGCAGGCGGCCTGGACCCCGTCCCTAGTCCTCCCTGCCGGCCACTCACTGAGATGACCGGCGCTTGCCCGAGGCGTGTGCCCCACCTCCGCGCACCCACGAACCTGCTTTGTTCAGGTGTGTGTCTGGTGGTCTTGGCTGGAAGGTGATGACAAGGCCTTAGGACGACCTAACAAGAAGTGCTTTGTTCGGCCCATTTTGCTGATGCCCCTGGTGCCGCAGGCCAGGAAAGTGTCAGCATCTGACGGGGCGTGACGGGGAGGGAGAGGAGCCTGCTTCTCCCTCTGTTCCCAGAAGGCCGGATTTCAGGCTCTGGGGCTGGAGAATGGTTACCTCCTCTGTTAACTCCTGCAGCACCTGCTGGCTCCATCCACCACAGCCCAAATGTGAGCCGGGAACCGCCGCTGCCACCCTGGCAGGACCTCATGGGGCCTCTGCGTGGAGGGGAGCCGAGAAGGAATGAGCTCTGGGCCAGGGCTCAGGAGATCTGGGTTCAAGCCTTGCCTCTCTCGTTTGCCATGTGACCCAAGCCTCAATTTACCCATTGGTTCAATAGCGTAGGTGGGACTGAGTGGGATAAACGGTCAAAGGAACTCATCCGAGGTCAGAGTGCTTTACCCAATGCCCTGCGGGAAACGCTTCCATGGTCAGAACAGAGATCTGATCCCCCCCCCCCCCACCCGTCAACTCCTGGTTTCCTGAGGATTAACCTATTTTCCCGTTTTAGGCTTGATGGTGGGGTGACCTGGGGAACAGATAAGGGGCTAGAAGTCCTATGTGTCCCCCGTCACTAGAATCCTGGATGGATAGAGAGCACGTTACTTAGGACTGTTCCTGAGGGTTTGGGGCTCAGTGCCTCTGCACCCCATCCGGCCCCATTCCCAGGCCAGGGACCACATCCAAGCCAAACAGGATGGTGAGGACGGCACCGCAGGAAAGGCCTCGGGGCCTGACCAGTGGACACTCTGGCAGGGGCAGTTAGAAAAGATAGTCTCTGTGGCTTTATTCAGCTCTACATCCTGCTTCTCCTGAGACAAGGGGATGTGGCCAGTCTCCATTCTGCCCCAGGCAGGAGGAGAGGAAGGAGGTAATGCTGAGGGATCAAGGCAGCCAAGGATGCTGACCTTGACTGAAAGGCATTGTTTAGCCCAGAAGGTCAAGGGAGTTTACTTTCCCTCAAGTGCAGGGTCTTCCTGTCCCAAAAAGTCAGACGAGGGTGCAGGCCCCACCTCCCCGTCTCACCCCTTGGTCCCTCCTCCCTAGGACTCCACCCTGATTCACCAGCTCCACTCTGTGCCTTCACAGATGATTTTCACACCACCTGGTATGCCCTTCCCTCCCCAGCCCTGCTCGCCAGATCACTGGTGCACGTCTCTCAGGCCTCAGCATAAGTATGAGCTCCTCTTGGAAGCCTCCCCTCATTGGATCTTCTTGCAATGCAGCCCATGGTTCCGTCTGCTCCCCACTCCGATCCTTGATCCCGCTGGGTTACAACCAACTGTCTGTGACCCTCTCTGAGGGTACGGGGCAGCCTCTGCGTTGCAATGCAGCCCATGGTTCCGTCTGCTCCCCACTCCGATCCTTGATCCCGCTGGGTTACAACCAACTGTCTGTGACCCTCTCTGAGGGTACACAGGTGATCCCCATTGTCCAGCATGGACCTGGCATACTGAGGTGCCACATAAATGTGTGGTGGTAAATAAATGCAGTGATGGAGTAGGGACTAGGGCTGAGAGCAAGGGACCTTGAGTTGGGAGACCTCCTGCTGGCAAAGCTCTGTGTAGGGCCTTTGAGATTGCAAGTGCCTGAGATGAGCAGAGAGGGGGTATATCCCGGCCTGGGCACAGCCTGGGCAAAGGCAAGAAAATGCCGGTGGGAAGTTATGGCTTTGCAGGGGCTTCTGCCTCCAGTAATGGGGGGACAGACAGGTCATTGGACTAACCCTCTTGCTGAAAACAAAGTCCCTAGGTCCAATGAAAAAAGATCATCTTTTTTAAAAACAAGTTTTAAAAGATTTTCAATTTATTTTTATTTTTAGAGAGAAGGAAAAGGAAGGAGAAAGAGATGAAGAGAAACATCAATGTGTGGTTGCCTCTCGCACGCCTCCTACTGGGGGCCTGGCCTGCAACCCAGGCATGTGCCCTGACTGGGAATCAAACCGGTGACCCTTTGGTTCACAGGCCGGCGCTCAGTCCACTGAGCCACACGAGCCAGGGCAAGATCATCTTCTTAAGATCATCAAACAATTAACAAGGCGGTGAAGAATTCCCTAGCAAGGATCCAGGAGAAGGCCAAAATCCAGGGAGGAAAGCCCATATAGAGGACAGCACTGGTCCAAGAGCATTTGCTAATCTGGAAGAAACAGCTTCCAGAATGGGCTGTGGTTTTGATGGCCTCTGGGGGGGCAGGGGAGGAGGGAGGATAAAGGGTAAGCTCAGCCTTTTGTCCAAGATAGGAAGCCTGACACCTCACATCTTTTCAAAGCTGAGACAACCTGAGAATCAGGGTGAACCAGAAGAAAATCAGGCTGTGAGCATAGGGACCTAGGTGACTCAAGAAACTCAAGCCTTGAACTTGAATTAAAGTGTTTCCGGGTGCTTGTTAGATGCAAACAAAAAACATGTCTGGAGGGAGGTGTCCTTACTTTAGACCTCATAGTCTTTTCACACGTAATTTTCAGATACAATGAGCAAAACCCAGTCAAAGAAAACCAGGCTCCTTGAGCAAGAATCAGCACAAAACAAAAGGCAACAGAAGAAGCAATTATGTAACATAACACATCGCAATCTACGGCTGTATTAAATCAACATGGGTACACCTGGCATTTACTCAATATTACAGGCCAATTATATTTACATTTACAAAAAGTAACAGAAATAGGCCACGTGACTTCAGGTATTGGCCCTCAGAAATGATGGCCTTGGAATCACAGGTGCGAAGACCCTCATGGACAAGTACATCCTACAGTGCGTATAGAAACGCAAGGAATCTAGATTAGCCATAACGACCTTGCAAATGAGGAACAGAGTTGGAGGACTCACACTTCCTGACTTCAAAACTTCCCACGAAGCTACAGTGATCAAACAGTGCCGTGCTGGCATCGGGAAGGACATAGAGAATTGAATGGGGAGTCCAGAAACAGGCATATACATTGTGGCCGATTGGCTTCTGACAAGGGTGCCAAGAAAATTCAATGGGGAGATAGTCCTTTCAACAAATAATGTGGGGAGAGCTGGACTTCCAGGTGCAAATGAATGAAATTGGATCTCATTTCACACCACATTCTCCATGGAATGGATGAAAGTCCTAAATCTAAAAGCTAATATTATAAAACTATTAGAAGAAAACAGGTGTAAGTCTTTGTGACCTTGGATTAGTCAATGGTTTCTTTGATAATGACATCTAAGTACAAGCAAAGAAAAAAATAGATAAATTGGACTTGATCAAAATTTAAAACGTTTGTGCTTTGGAAAACCCTATCAAAAAAGCGAAAAGAGCCCGGTTGGTGTAGCTCAGTGGATTGGGTGCGGGCTGGGAACCAGAGGGTCCCGGTTCGATTCCCAGTCGGGGCACATGCCTGGGTTGCAGGCCAGGTCCCCAGTGAGGGCCATGTGAGAGGCAACCGTACATTGCTCTTTCTCCCTCTCTTCTCCTCTCTCTACAAATAAATAAATAAAATCTTAAAAAAAAAAAAGCGAAAAGACAACCCACAGAATGGGGAAAACATTTGCAACTCGAATATCTGACAAGGACCTAGAATCCAGAATCTATAAAGAGCTCCCATAGCTCAATAATAAAATGACAACTCAGTTAAAAAACAGGCAAAGGATTTGAATAGACATTTCCGCAAAGACAACACGAAGGGCCCATACGCACCTGATGAGATGCTCAATGCCATTAGTCATGAGGAAAATGTAAATGAAAACCACAGTGAGACACCACTTCACACCCACCAGGAAGGTTACAAGAAGAAAGACAGACGGTAATGAGGGCTGGCAAGGGCGTGGAGAACCCGGAACCCGTACACTGCTGTCGGGAACGGCCATGCTGAAGAGCAGTTTGGCGGTTTCTCAAGGAGCTAAACGTGGCTGCAGCCCCAGCCCACGCCCGGCTGCAGCCTCGCTGTGAGCGCTGGGTGGTGTGGAAGGGGCGCCTTCTGCTCTTGCTGCCCCTTCCTCTGCCTGCCACTTGCTGCTGGCATCAGGGGTGCCAGGACGCTCCCCTTGGGATCCCTGCCTGACCCCCAGGCCTTTCAGCCTGTCCCCCCCTGGGCCTGACCCTTTTTGGCAGGAACTCTCCGGGCCAAATTCCCTCATGCGGTCCTGGAGGGCACACGACTGCAGACAGGTTTAGGAAGAAGTTTGTGTCTCTGGGTTTCACACCTGCTCAACCCTGACAGAGGTCCCCACGTTCCCGTGACACAGGTCTGCCCCACCTGGGGGTGGTGGTGGTGGGGGAGAAGCAGCCGTGTGCTTCTAAAGAAGGCCCCAGACTATTGCGGTGTCTCATGGAGGTGCCCCTTTGCAGCCAGTGTCCCCCATCCAGGGCTCAGGGCCTCAGCCTCCTGTGACCTCTGACCCTAGCAGCGTGCTCCCTGGAGAGAAGACTGCAAAGACCATGACTTCCAACCAGGAGATTTTGTCCTGGAAAAGGCATCTATTAGGAACTCTCCAACCTCCTTGGAAGGGACCTTATCAGGTGCCTAACTGCAAATGGACATTGGCCCCTGACTTGGACACTTACTTCTGCCTACAGGGGGCGTCAAAGACCCCCCGAGGACGGGAAGCCGCCCGCATCAGTGGTAGACAGCTATCCATGGATGGCGAACCTGAAAAGGCGTCCGTTTGTCTTTGCCGGTCTGCCAACGCTCTTAGTCACAATAACAGTCACACCGTTCCCTGGGTCTCCCTCAGACCTTGCTCTGATGTAACCCAGCCATCCATGATTGCTGAGGGTGTGCGAGATAACTTTCTGTATTATCGATTGTGCTTTTTTATGGTTTCTCTTTTGAAATTTAGAAGGAATATTATTGCATGCAGAAGGAGATGTGTGTGTGTTTATAATCCTCACCCGAGAGTATATTCTCACTGATTTAAGAGAGTGAGAGAAACATCGATGTGGGAGAGAAACATCGATCGGTTGCCTCCCGTCTGCACCCGGTCGGGGCATCGAACCCTCAACCCAGGTATGTGCCCTGACCAGGGATCAAACCCACAACCTTTTGGTTTTCGGGATGATGCTCCAACCCACTGAGCCACCAGCCAGGGCGAGATGTGCGTGTTTTTGAGAGAAGTTAAAAGGAAGCAGCTTGTTCTCATACGTTGGTTATTTCTGAACGAGTGAAAATAGACACACTGAGAAGGGCGAGGGAAGTTGTAGGTGGTGGGAGAGGAATCTTGAAAGAAGTTTTGTGTACAAATGCTAGAGCCCAATTATGGGGAGGTGCTCGCCCTGAACTCAGCCGGGGCCACTCGTTAATGCAGATGGAAGCTGAAGTGGCTCTGAGCAAGCGGCCCTCGGTAAACAGTGGCTGCGACCCTGGAAGTTTGCTTACGAGACTCTTCCCTCGCTCCTGGCCTTTTCGATGGTAATTATCATTTACACCGTTGTGTTCTTACAACCTGGAGCCCAATTAAACCTTAAAGTTACCGTTCCCAATTGTATGGCTCACAGGAATCAGGTTAATAACGAGCAGCACTTGAATGCTTCCAATGGGAAGGGGACAGGCCGTCTTAAAGTAACCATAACAACGACATCAATGGGGACCCATCTCGTGGTCAGACTGTGAAAACCAAAGAGGAGTACGGTTGCACCCTCACACCGTAGATGCAAAATACAGAAAAGTGAGACAGACAGCCGGTCATGGTGGCCAGTCACACCCTAGGCCTACAGCTTCCTTGACAAAGGTCACTCTTTACCTTGGTGAGCCTGTCCATGGGCTTGTGCCTCTGAGATAACCTCCCTTTGAACCGCCAGTACCGGTAACCCCGTTTCAGACCCCCGGAACCCTCACTGGTTATTACCTTGTTCCCAGAACACGTCCCTGCACACTGCCAATGCTAACTGTCCTGTTCCCACCAGGGGCACAGATGCATGCTTCTCATGTTGCTTTTTTATCCAATTCAAAAGATGATCTTGCTTTGCTTTTTCCTGCTCCCTTTATCTACCACTGGCGGACATCACGTACGCTCCTTACTCTCCTCCTTTGATTGTAATGTATAAAATAAGCTGCAAACTGCCACTCCCCGGAGCATTTTCTCAGTCCATTCAGAATTCAGGGGTGTCAAGCTCATTTTCGTGGGGGGCCACATCAGCCTCGCAGTTGCCTTCAAAGGGCCAAAATAATTTTAGGACCGTATGCATGTAACTACTCCTTAACTGTTAAGGAGTTAAAATCACATTTGGCCCTTTGAAGGCACCCTGAAGCTGATGTGGCCCCCAGTGAAAATGAGTTTGACACCACTGATTTAGATTATGCTTCTCAGCAATTGTCATCAGTTTGGTCCAAATAAACTCATAAAAATCCTTTTTAAAAAATTAACATTGAAAAAACCCCTATCAGGAAGTACTATTATATTCACATTTTACAAATGAAGAAACTGAGGATAGAGTTCAGGAAGCTAGCAAGTAAAAGACGCAGGATTGAAACCCAAGCAGTCTACTCCAGGACCTGTGCTCTTAACCACTGTGTTACAATGTAATCAGTAGGCTTATCTAAAATGTACATAAAGAATCTTAGATCCAATAAGCAGAGAATACTCATGTTTTTCAAACACACTCAAAATATTTAGAAATAGATTAACTGACAAACTAGTTCATAAAAAAGCCTCAACAACTTTATTTTTTAATTTTTAAAAGATTTTATTTATTTATTTTTAGAGAGAGGGGAAGGGAGGGAGAAAGAGGGAGAGAAACATCACTGTGTGGTTGCCTCTCACATGGTCCTCACTGGGGAACCGGCCCACAACCCAGGCATGTGCCCCGACTGGGAATCGAACCGGGACTCTTTGGTTCCCAGCCCATGCTCAATCCACTGAGCTACACGAGCCAGGGCAAAGATTTTACTTCTTTATTTTCAAGAGATGGGAAGGGAAGGAGAAAGAGAGGGAGAGAAACATCATTGAGGTGTGAGAGATACATTGACCGGTTGTCTCTCGCACGCCCCCACCTGGGGACGTGGCCCACAACCCAGGCATGTGCCTGACTGGGAATTGAACTGGCGACCTCTCAGTTCACAGGCCGGCACTCAATCCACTGAGCCACACCAGCCAGGGCAACAATTTTTTCAACAGGAAAAAATAAAGAAAAAAACATATGCTAGGAAACTAAAAACCACACTCTTAAATGACAGATGGTTAAAATAGAAATCACAGTAGAAATTACAAAGTATTTAGAATTGAATGACATCTGAGAGGCAACTGAAGCGCTCATGGAAATAAATGTATGAATTAAAGCTAAAAGCCTTTATGGATCTGCATTATAAATAATAAAGGCAAAAATAAACATTTAGGGACTTCCGCCAAGATGGCGGCGTAGGTGGACGCACTGCACCGCCGCTCACAACCAGAGAGTTTAAACAACGAACTCAATAGCAAAAATAAACAACCAGAACGGACAGAATCGAACTGAAGGGAAGTCCGACACCCAGGAAGTTGGGGAGGACGTACATCCAGGCCGGTAAGTGGGGCAGAACCGAGCGGAGGAGCGGAGTGAGAGGCAGTTTGCCTGGAGGAACTCACCCCGCGAGCGCCTAAACAAAACACGACCCCGAGCAACGGGTGAACCTCACACAGGCCGGTGGTGTAACTGGAGAGGCCAGTGGGAACCAGCAGGGCCGAGACTGGCGGAAAAGGCAGTGGGGAACTGGGGACCAGAGGGTGATAGGGAGCAGCGGTGAACGGCAGACACCATTGCTCCCTCCCAGGCCCCGCCCCCAGAGGAAACGTCACAAAAAAGCGACCCAGGTTGCCAGGCACCGACAAACACCTAAGACTCTGACAGGTGCGCTGAGATAAAAAGGAATGAAAATGGCCAAAACGAAAGATCAGAACAAATTACAACTAACGGAAGAAGAGATAGCCAAATTAACAGATGCCCAGTTTAT
>PVJI01002372.1:11692-147170 GCA_004026765.1 Micronycteris hirsuta
AATGGAGGAAGATTTACAGGGAACCAATAGGGAAAAAAAGGAAGCTGGGACTCAAACCAATGGGGTGGACCAGAAGGAAGAAACAAGAATTCAAAAAAATGAGGAGGGACTCAGGAACCTCAGAGACATTTGTAAACGACCCAACATCCGGATCATAGGGCTGCCAGAAGGACAAGAGGAACACCAAGAAATTGAATGTGTCTTTGAACAGATAATGAACGAGAACTTCCCAAATCTGGCAAAGGAAATAGGCTTCCAGGAAGTCCAAGAAGCTCAGAGAACCCCAAAGAAGCGGGACCCAAAGAGGAACACACCAAGGCACATCATAATAACATTACCCAAGGTCAAGAATAAGGAAAGAATCTTACAAGCAGCAAGAGAAAAGGAGACAGTTACCTTCCAAGCAAGAAGGGGCTAGGGAGAAATATTTCAAATCATGAAAAGCAAGGACCTACAACCAAGAATAATCTATCTAGCAAAACTGTCATTTAGAATGGAAGGGCAGATAAAGTGCTTCTCAGATAAGGTCAAGTTCGAGGAGTACATCATCACGCAGCCTTTACTATATGAAATGGTAAGGGGTTTTATATAAGGACTCATGAGAGAAGGCACCAAGGCCAGATCAGCTACTGGGGAACTCAGATCAGGCACAGCCAAGACGCTTGTGAGGTAAGCAAGCAAAATACAACCAGAGAAACAAATTATAACCAGAGACATTGAAATTTAGAACAATCTGGCAGTAACCAGAGGGGAGGGGGAAGGAGATCATGGGGACAAGGGTATTCAGGAACTGCTATAAAGGACACATGGACAAAACCAAGGGGGAGGGTGGAAGCAAGGGAGGGAGGTGGGTTTGCCTGGGGTTGGGGGTGGGGGTAAATGCCGAGAACTGTAAGTGAACAACAATAAAATAATTTAAAAAAAAATTTAAATTTAGAAGTGGAAAAGGGGCAATAGGACAAAACTAAGAAACATTTAGAAGTAGAAGCTACGAAATATTTAAAATAGGACTAGAAATTAATGTAACAGAAAACAAAAAATTAGAAATGATAAAATATAAAAATAAAAAACACTGTTTCCTTGTCATAGGAAAACCGATCTAAACAGATCATGAGAAAATGAGAAGGTAACAAGTAAAAATTATTGAAAATGGAAAATGAGTCACCAGTGCGGATACACTGGAGTTAAGCTTTCTTCGTGCCGTCTTTATCTTAATTGCAATTTCAATGGGGAAATTTTTAGTTTAACCACCAAATATGATGATTAGAGTTTTTGAAGAGGTTGGTTTTTTAGATTAAAGAAGTTACTATATAGTCCTAATTTTCTAAGAGTTGTTTGTTTCTTTGTTTGGTAATGAATGGATATGTAGTTATATCAAAAGCATCTATCAAGATGGTCATATGATTTTTCTCCTCTTACCTACTAGAACAATCAGTTGCAATGATTTTTTTTTTAAGCTAAACATGGAGTTTCCATTCAATCCAGCGATTCCACTCCAAGGAAGATACCCAAGAGAGAGAACGACGTAGGTTCACAGAAAAACGTGTACTTGACTGTGACGGCATTATTCATAATAGCCTCAAAGTGGAAATGACACCACTGTCTATCAACAAATACGGTACATCTATCCATACAATGGAATATTATTCAGCCACAAAAAGGAACTAAAACTAATATAGCATGAATGAACCTTGAAAACATTGCGCCCAGTGAGAAGAAGCCAGCCATAATATTGCATATTCCATTTTACAGGAACTGTCCAAAATAAGCCAAGCCATAGCGATAGAAAGTAGACTCGTGGTTGCCAGGGGTGAGAGAGGGGGAGAATGGGGAGGGACCAATAGGTCCAGAGTTTCATTCTGGGACGATGAAAGCGATCTGGAATCAGCAGTGTGGATGGTTGAGGCAGGATGGTAAGAAGCTGGAAAAATTCCTGAGCAAATGCAATGAGGAAACCAGGCCAAATAATTTAAACAACTTACAGCCAGCTAGCGAATTGCAAGGCCTTGTTTTCCCTAACCTAGGACACTTGGGAACAAATAGTTTACACCTCTCCTCCCTTCCTAGAGAAGACATAGCTTAAATCCCCCTGGCCAGAGAGATAGAGGACAGAGACCCAATGAATGCCATTTATGCCGGCCAAACCCAAGGCCAGACGAAGTCAGGGAAACACCAACACACACCCCATTAGAGCCAGACGGACCCAAGGCAAAAGCAAAGCAGTGAAGCTGGCCAGGGAACAACCCCAAACTCCCCTATACGCTCATTTCAATGCATATTAAAAAATGCACCTGGGAAGCTGACGTATATTCTGCTGAAAACTTCCCCTAAGACTGTCACCTGCAGAAGAGAAATTAAAAACCCTCAGGGCAAAGGATGGCAGCTTGGGCTCTCTCTCTCTGGAGCACACCCATGGGTGTTCTCGGGTGTGAACTTTGCACTTTCTTTCTCCTAAACGCTGAGGGCCTCCATGAGACTTGCAACCAGGGGAGCCGTGGGCAGCTGCCGCTCATCCTGGGCTGACCCTCTGAACTGGCTCCCTTGTCTCTGATTTCCTGGTGAGCTAAGGCAGCCCCGCCTGGGCTCTCCTGTTGCTTCTGCTACCCTAAGCCCTTCCTGGTTTCACTGTCCCCAGCTTTAATACACATGCTCTCAAAATCACCTGACCTTGTGCTGTCCTACATGAAGTCCAGAGCCCCCACACGACAGGCCGGCCCAAGGCAGACTCGCTCAGGCGGACCCCCCACCTCTGTCCAGGAGTGCGGTCACACAATCTTGTGAGTAAACTGACAACAACGGAACTGTATGTTTTAAGCGGGTGGATTTTATAATATGTAAATTGCATTTCAGTGGGAAGAAAGATCCTCAGAGGGGCTGTCAGCGAATGTCAACAACGGCGCGCACCTCTTGAGCTTCACGTATTATACTTGTTCGGAGTGCTTCACGTCTATGAACTCACACATCGCTCTCAGCATCCCACAGGCAGGCGCTGTTATGATGGAAACTAAGACGGAGAGAGGTCGCCTGTCTGAGGTCATCCAAGCCAAATGGTCATTGTTCAAACAGGGAACCTGAGACCCAGAGAGGGGCGTTAACTTGCTCAGAACACACAGCAATGCAAGGGCAAAGCCGGACCTAGAACCCTGGGCTCCTGTCTGGTTCACATCAGGAGGCCTTCAGAATCAGGTCTTACTTGGGCTGAGGCTGCTATTAGGGGTCTGTGTGTCCCTAGAGGCCTCAGGAAACTTTCTGTGGAGAATTTAAAAATAAAAATAAAACAGGCTCCCGCGCATTAAACACCACAATCTGGGCACCATGCTTAACGCTCTATGCCTCCTCCCGGTGAAGCCTGCAAATCCCGTTTGCCTTCCTCCTCTTTACCGTCGCAAAGCTGAAGACTCGGAGAGATGACGGGACTTGCCCAAGGTCACACAGCTAGTAAGCGAGCGGTGAAACAGAACAGCGACCCAGCCACATGGCTTAGCCTCCATGCCCTGGCCATGGCACGGTGAAAGAATGAAGGAATGGGACAATTCAGGAGTTCCCCAGAAGATCCCAGGTCTAGACGGTCACTTGATTGCCTCCACAGATGCTAGGCGAGGGACCAGGGCCAGAAAAAGGGGTTTCGGGGAGACTGGGACAGGACCGTGCAGCTGCTGGGTTAGCCAGGAAGTACCAATGCCCTGCAGAGAGGACCCAGGAATATGGAAGGAGGGGCGGTTGCAGGGGCCTGGACTGGGCCAGCAATCTGGGCAGCAAACAGCTCTGGGCGGCCTTCCAGGTTCCTCTCCCCAGCCCTGACAGTCAAGGGCACCCACAACTTCCTCTTGCCCCCACTGTCCCCACCATGACGTCTCCTTTCAGTTACAGTTCTTCATGAGGGGCTGCCAGCTGGAGGAGGGAGGGGCCTCAGTGCAGGGCTCACCACAGCCCTCCAACTCACCCCTGCTCAGCCCGCCGCGCCCTGCGAGGGAGGCACAAGGAAGGGGCGCGTCTCTGCCCCCGCGCCCAGGAGTGCCTGGGAAAGTCAACAGTGACTCAGGGTAGCCGCTGTGGCCCCGGTGCGGCCCGGGTACAGTGACTATGGTGGGGGATCCCCAGGGTGAGGAGCCCTCCTCTCTGGGTCCCCGAGGCTCCTCACTGTAGGGACCTGCCAACAAGGGCCTATCTCCCGGCAGACTTGGAGCAAAGATAAGGAGCACCCCTGACCTCTTCCTCTTCGGACACCATAGCTCTACTGACAGCCGTGCCCCAGATCTGGGGCGGGGGGATGGGGTGCAGAGAGGCTTTCTCACAGAGAAAGACAGGGGCCTGGGTTGTGGGAACCCAGACATGTGTCCCGGAGACCGGGTCATACATCCACTCAACTCACATTTGCAGACAGACTGTGCTGTGCACTGCTAAGGTCACGAATTCTGAAGCCAGCCTTCCTGGGTTCGAATCCCAGCTCAGGCACTGAAGAGCTGAGTTACTTTGGGCAAGTAGCTTGATGTGCCCGAGCCTCCATTTCCCCGTCTGTAAAACGGGCATAACAGCACTGTCTACCTTGTAGAACTGAAAGGAGTGGATATATGTATAGAGTGCCAAGTAAAGTGTTTAAAACAGCCCCTGGCTGTTCTAGGCGAGCTCTCCATCCCAGCGCTCTGTCCTTAGCATCTGGGCACAGCTGGGAACCAAAGTCTTCAGCCGCCCCAGAGCTTGCAGCCAAGGGGAGGGTGGACAGACTATAATAAGGATCTGAGTGAATAAACAAGATCGCCAGGGTGCAGAGATAAGTGCTGGGAGGGAAATAATCAGAGGTTTATGACAAGCAGTGAGGGAAGGGCTGTGGGTGTTGGAGGAACCGCTCCAAAGTGGGCCTATTTGAGCAGACTCTGGAAGAACAAGGAGGCAGAAGCTGTGTGATCATCTGCAGAAAGCATATTCTAAGCATATGACAGCAAGTGCAAAGGCCCTGAGGCAGGAGCTGACTTGGCATGTCTGGGAGCAGAAAGGAGGCGACCGTGCTGGATTCCGCGCAGGTCCTGCGCAGTGAGGCCTCGGCACGTGTCGGCTTCAGGACTCACAGGACCCTGTTCTTGCCGCGTTTTGATGAGAGAAAAAAAAATGTTTCAGCACTCGGCGCTTGTTTGGTACTCATCAATTTCGGCACTCGTCCCGAGTTCCAGAAGGAATTAACGACGAGTACCTGATAGGATGTTTAGCCATATCCCTGGCCTCGGCCCTGCAGAGACCAGCAGCCTACCCCTCCAACCGCGGCAACCCGGAGTGTCTCGGAACATTGCCAGTGGCTGCCGTTGAGGAGCGCTGGGTTAGGGAGAGCAGGGTGGCGCTGAGGCAGCGTGGGGCCTCATAAGCCACTTAAGGGAGCTGGATGACCGGAGGTCCCAGAGGGCCTGGGCTGTGGCTGTGGCTGGTGAGAAGGGGACCTGGGCCCTGCCCTCACCCTGCCAGGGTGTGGGCCCACCCCGGCCTTGCACCAGCTTCCCTCGGACAGCAGCCCCCGTGATGCCACTCCGTCTGAAGTCAGCCTCCTGGCCCCTGTCCTCCCCCTGGTCTCAGGGCATACCCCGGGACCACCCTCTGGCTCTCCGGCCTTGAGCTTGGACTCCTTCAAGTAGACGCCGCCCCTAGGATGCACATGTAACAGGTCCTCAAAAACTTGCGTTAAGGATGGGTGACCTCAGACCACCTGACCGGGACAAAAAACAGACATGAGGGGTCTTCCCTCAGTCCCCTGTCAGGGGAGGACACGTGAACAGAAAACCCCGTAGACTAACACCCCCTCCCCTCCAGGCCCTCCCCCTCCCTGCTCTCTGGCTCCCTCTTTCTCAAACTTAGCCTTTCCCTGGGCCTCTCCTTGTCTCCTCATCCCTGACCCGACATCCTCCATCACCCTCCTGTCTGTCTGTCTGTCTGTCTGTCTGCCCCCACTCCCACCTTGTCCCTCTGTCTCTCTGTCTCTGTCTTTCGCTGACTCTCTCCTCTCTTCCTTGGTCTCTTTCCCTCCCTCAGTCCCTGGCACTGCCCGCCTCCCCGCCCCAAGTCTGTCTCTCTCTCCCCGAGTGGCTCCAGTGGTTTGGACGTGCTCAGCTCCCTTCTGCCCAGATGACCTCACTTCCCACCGCACACATGCACACACGCACTCACTGTCACACTCAAGCACACACACACACACAGGTCTCTGGCTGGGTTTCACTCTGAATCTGAAGCCCCCACCCCGCCCAGCCCTGGTCTACCCGGCCAGGTCCCTGGGAGCGGAAGGCCCAGGCCAGGCTTGCCAAAGGCACACCTTGCTCTGAACACACCTGGCCCCACCCTGCCCGGTCTCTGCACAGCAGCTCCTCAGCCCCCTTCCCGTCAACAGCCCTCCCAGCTCCTGGGCCTGACAGGGCAGCTCATGGGTCAGGGTCCCCCTTCCCCCTCCTCAGGAAGGACGAATTGTCACCACTGTCCCCCACCCGCCCCTCTGCCTTCTGCTAAGGCTGCCAGCCCTGGCCTGAGAGCTGCAGACATGGGTCCATCTGGCTCAGCCACCAGCACCTGGGTGACCTTGGGCTTGTGCCTCAGTTTCCCCCTCTGTAAGAGGGAATCTTGACGTCAGTCTAGCTGTTCTGCTGGGAGAACAAATGCGCTGATTTCGCCTGGTGCCCGGCATGCAGCGGGCACTCGGCAGTGACAGGCATGAAGGTTTTTGTGGAGACTCACCCGTCTGCCCAGCCTCTCTGGCCCCCCAGTCTGCACCCTGGGCACCTCAGTCGTTAGCCCCCCACTGACGGCCTGTCTCCAGGAGAACTTCCCGGCAGACTTGGGGGGTCAGAGGGAAGGGGGAGCCGACCTCCTGCCTTCTAATTTAGATTCCTGGGTTTATGGCAGGAAGCGCAGCTAGCTGATGCTGTAATTAAGGCGATTCCTGAGGCTGCGGGAGGAGGCAGGGAGAGGAGCCCACCGCAGGGCTGGCCCCCCACTTCTCCCTGCCCCTCTGCCAGGAGGCCCAGCCTCAGACCTGCCGCAGCAGCTCTGCCTCAGAGGCCCTGCTCCCGCACTCCATTTTGCAGCCCAGGAAACCAGAGATGGGCGCATTGGACACCAAGAGTCACATAGCAAGCGGGGACACATGCCTGAACCACCCACCCTTGGGGGCCCCGTTTGCCAGCTGTGGTCCAGCCCAGAGGTGCGGGGAGAGTCCAGACACATGCCTTCTTTGTTCTGTCCACCGCTGGACCCCTGGTTCCATCTTCCCTGAGACCCCCTCCCCCTGCATTCCTGAGGTGTCTGGGCGGAGTCTGGCCAGGGCTATGGCAGGAGGGGCAGGTCCCACCCAGGGCCCAGGGGTCAAGACCAGGGCAGCTGGGCCTGAGCACTCTCCTCCAGGTGGCCAGGGCGGGGACCCTGGGGCTCAGCATTTCTGACCATCCTTCCCATCCATGTGGCCACGGGGCTGGAGCTCGAACCCTCACTCTGCTCACCACTGAGTGACCTTGGGTGTCTCCTTTCTGAGTCTTAGCGGTCTCATCTGGCCACAGGGGACAACCGTCACCCGGGAGGCCCATCCTCCCTGCCCCTGGCTGGGATCTGAATGAGGTCCCGCCAGAGCCTGAGTGCGCCCTGCACCGGCCCCCACCCTCCTTCCACCAGCAGCCCAGCAGGCTCTGTGGCCCTCAGTGAGCCCGGCCACTGCCCCTCCCAGGTCCTGCGCCTCCCTCTGTAAAATGAGGGGTTTAGACAGAGTCGGGGGCTCAGACGCTGAGATGTCACATCGATTCAAGAATGGGGCAGGTGCGGGTGGGGCTGTGACTCTTTGCTCTGCCAAGTTAGGGTGTTTTTAAAAACAGCCTCCAGCACAAAGGCAGGAGCACAGCCAAGGTGAGGCAGGGCGCGCGCACTCGGCAGGCTCCCTCCTTCCCGGCCAAGCTGCGACCCGGGCTGGGCTGTCTGGAGGACGCGTGTGGGTGCGTGCGTGCGTGTGCATGCGTGTGCGCACATGTAATGGGCAGTGAGAGTTGCAGAGGGGCAGGGGTGCCCTCCAACCCCATGACGGGGAGGGGCTACTTCGTAGGCTCAGGGCAGGGCCAGTGCCCAGCTGAGCTGCCTGCTCCTGCAGTGACCCCGGAGCGGGGGCATCTGGGTCTGGGTTAACAGATAGGGATCAGGGTAGGGGCGGGAGGGGGTGCCAGGCATTCCTCAAGCTGGGGAGAAAGGGGACTTTGTTGCCTGCAACTGAGCCGCCCCCGGCCTCTCGTGTCTCCCGGGCACTCTGCCAAAGGTGGAGAAACCCACTTGGGTGAGAGTGGGGTGTGCCAAGGCCTCTCCCGACGCTGCTCGTCCCCCCGCCTCACTGCCCCCAGTCAGCTGAGCCCTCTGCCCAGCCTGGGGCCTCAACAGGTCTTTCAGGGGGTACAGATGCCAGCCTGGGAGGGGGCTTGGCTGAGGGCTGAACGCAAGGACAGACAGCAGTTGGGGTGGTGTCAGAACTGGGAGATGCCCTGCCCCCACGCCCAGCCGCAGGGCGGTGAGGGTGGGCGCATGGCAAGGAGCAGCATGGCGGCACTCACGCCTTCCTGTCCAGCCCTCACGACAATCCTGTGAGGGGCTACTGTTAATCCCGTTTTATGGGCCAATAAACAGAGGCTCAGCGAGGGGACAGCATGCAGGTTAGTGGCAGAGGAGGAACTGCAAATCAGGCCAGCTGGCCACAGAGCTTGGGCCTTGGGGGGTTGTGCCCCCTCCTCCTTTATGACACCTGGGAGGAGGGGCCCCCTAGCCATCCCCAAGCTGGGCCTGTCTCTCTGAGTGCCTGCCCAATGTGGCCAGGTCTGCGGCTGGCGCAGGCCACACCACTGTCCAGGGACTCCAGGGTCAGAGGGCCTGCAGTACAGGCCAGTGTGGCTCTAATAAGTGCTCACTGGGCCCCGGCTGGTGTGGCTCAGTGGACCGAGCGCTGGCCTTCCAATCAAAGGGTCACTAGGTTGATTCCCAGTCAAGGTACACGCCTGGGTTGCGGGCCAGGTCCCCAGGTGGGGGCATGTGGGAGAGTCTCTCTCACACATCGATGTTTCTCGCACTCTTTCTCCCTCCCTTCCCCTCTAAAAGTAAATAAATAAAATCTTTTTTTTTTTTTAAGTGCTCATTGATGATGCTGGGTGACAAGTCCTATCCCTTCCCAAGCCTCAGGTTCCCATCTGTGCCCTGAGGCCTTGCCCCCAGGTCTGTTTTCCAGGGGCTTTTGCCCCCTCTGGTTCCAGCTGGCTCCACTTCCATCTCCCGGCCCAGGACCCTGATGCCCCTGGGGGCTTCCCTCCCTCATCTCACAAGCTGACCCTTCGTGCGGGAAGTGGGGGGGACCCAGGAGGAGGTTCCGCCTGCAGCGCCTCCTTACAGGCTCTGGCCCTGATCTCAGGGCGATATGGGCTGGGAGGCCCGGGGCCTGGAGCCCCTCTATCTCTGTTGTCCCACTTGCTTGGAGCCCAGCAAGGAGGGCTGGGGACATGGGGACAGCGACTGGTGGTGACAGCAGGGTTTCTAGCCTGACCTAGAGGCCCAGCTGGGGGAGTTGGCGGCTCTGGAATGCACAGCTTCTCGCTGTCCCTCCCTCCTGCAATTCACTTCACACAGGGTTAAAGCCAGAGCAGCTTCCTTTGTCCCCAGCCCAAGCTTAATAGGATTGGGCGGGGGGTGGGGAATGGGCCGCTGGTGGGGCACTTCCCCCTCCCCTCCAAGGACACAAAGGGGCCCTGTGACATCACGCTGCCCCCTGCTGTGATGTCAGAGGCCACCACAAAGGACCTTTCCAGACAGATGGCCGGGGTGGGGCGGGTGGGGGCAGGGCAGGAGCACCTGCGTTTGTGGAGGGGGACCAGGCTGCGCGGCTCTGGTCTCGCAGATGGCCCGCAACACTTCGATAACACTCAGATATTATCCATCAACACACACTTTTTTTACAAGGGGACCAAGCAATTTCAAAGAAAATGAAAGTTGAAATCTTCTTTTCCATCCTCCCTCCCCCTAGTTAAGAATGATTAGGATAAGAATAATGTCCTTAGCTGGGCAACAAAGCCTCTGGGTTCAGGCCTCACCGCCCCCCTGCAGCCTTGACCTTCCCTGCTGCCCAGGCCCTGCCCTCAAAGCTGTAGCCACACCTTCCTTCAGCTTCCAAGCTGAACACCCTTCATTCTCCCCCATCACCTCATCCTTCAAGTCCACTCAGACACCACCTCCTCCAGGAAGCCTTCCCTGACCTACCCCAGACTAAGTTGCTCTTTCTCTGGGTCCCATAGTCCCCATGCTGCTGGAACCACGCTGTTTATTTTTTGAGTGATCTCGATGTTTCCACGGGCCTCTCTCCCCTGCAGACGGGGACTTGCGAGGGCACCCTCTGGCTAAGCACCAGTTCTTGATTCTGTCATCAAACATGTGGGGGCATCCTGGGTGTCTGGGGACCCAGGAGCAGCAAAACAGACCTGTCCTTGCCCTCAGGGGACAGGCAGGGTCAGAAGGTGGGGCCAGTGACAGACATTCAGCACAGCCTATGAGCCCAGAGCGGCAAAGGGTCAGACATGCACAAAGGAAACATGGCAGGGTCGGCAGCGCCTGTAGGGAGGGTGACGGCAGACACCCTCTGAGGCTGGGACACAGGAGCTGAGAGGTCAGAGGAAGCCGGCGGGTCACGGAGAAGAAGCCGGCGGGTCGCGGGCAGTGGGGCACACCGTGGGCCCTAGAGAGTGCAGAGGCTCGCTCACTCTGAAACCCAGCAGTGCTGTGGAGGGCTCTGGGGCGGGGGCCCGGTTCGAATCCTGCCTCTGCCACTTTCTAGCTTCGCTCCTCTATGCCTGCTGCTAGGGTGACCAAATAAAATGTCATCCAAATGGAGACAGAGAGAAAGGGGATAGTATTACTAATTATGCAGAACAATAGATCTAAAATGGGCAATGGGGTACATGTACAGTGCAAGATAATATCTATTTTTTTAAGAGTTTATTTATTTTTAGAGAGGGAAAGGGAGAGAGAGAAACATCAACGTGTGGTTGCCTCTCGAGCACCCCCCCACTGGGGACCTGGCCTGCAACCCAGGCAAGTGTCCTGACCAGGAACTGAATGAGCAACCCTTTGGTTCACAGTCCGGTGCTCAATCCACTGAGCCACACCAGCCAGGGCCATGGAGTTCTTGAAGAAAGTAATGGGGAGAAGGGTACTGTGGTGCTCAGGGGAGTGAGCTGGACAGACAGACACACCTCTGAGGTCATTCCGCCCTGCTGGGTCCGTGTGCTGAAATGGGAGCATGGGGCGGTGGGGCTGATTTTTCCCAAACCAGTTGGCAGCGAGGGTGGTTCTTGAGGTTTCTTGGAGGATGAAGCATTTGAGCTGGGCTTGGAAGGGTGAGTATATTTTCTTCAGGCAGAAATAAGGGGGCAGGGTGTGGGGAGGATGGGAGGGCTCAGGCGGAGAAGCGAGGGCAGGTTTGGGGGTCTGGAACAGGAGTGCAATGGGAGGGGTGTGGACTTCGGGGCAGTGGGCAGGACGGCTGTGTCCTGGGAGTTTGGGGGTGTAACTGTTTGTGCCCAGCTGCTGGGACTGGTCTGCCTGGACCCTGAGGCCTGGTCCTTGGGGACAGGACCCTTCTACCCAGCAGGAGACCTGGTCATGAGCTGCCTGGCTCTGCCAGACCAATGTGGAAAGTGCATCCGTCTGTCCAGGCTGCCAAGGCTGCTGGGGAATGTGATGAGGCTGCTGAAATGGGGCCCAGGCCCAGAGGGAGAGGGGGCCCCCACCCCTGGCAGGGCGGGCTATGGCCACAGCTTCCCAGAAAGCCAGTCTGGTTCTGCCGACAGAGAGAAGGGATGACGGGGTTTGGATTGGAAAGCCAGAGCTGCCCGGGGCTGCATGGGGAGAGGGTGTCAGGAGAGGGGAGCAGGCAAACCCGGGGTGGGGGCAGGAGCCCCTCATGCCAGCCAGGATGGACTGCGTTGAGCCCTCCGTGTTACTGAGGGAGAAACCGAGACCCAGAGACACTGAGGGTCCCCCAGCAAAGTCAACAGGAGATACCCGATAAAGCCCAAGGGTCTTCCTGCTGCCCTGCCTCCCGAGGACATCCAGGACCCCCAATGTCACTCCTAGCTGTGGGATCTTGGTCAGATACCATAACGACACATAGCCTCAGTGTCCCGTCTGTAAAACAAGGAAAAATCCATGCGTTGAAGGGTCACTGTGATCCTTCAATATGACATGTGGGTGTCGGGCTTGGCACGCTGACTGTTACACAGTAGGTGTTCAGAAACACTGGGTCCCTTCCCCTTCCTTTCTGTGTGGCCCTGGCCGGCTGGTGGGAGCCGGGAGCCGGTGGGAGCCGGGAGCCGTGTAGCACGGACCCCGCATCACCAACGTCTAGGGATACTGAACAATCTGGCTTCACACGCCCCACTGGGCCCTCGGGTCCCAAAACTCTGGCCCCTCTTTCCCTCCTGCGTTGATTGAGCAAATAAACAAGTTTATGGAGGGCCTACAGTGTGTGAGACACTGCTCTGCAGAGAGGACAAGGGCAGAGATGAAGCACAGCACCCATTCGTTCACCCTCTGCTCCCGCAGTTCCCGCCGTGGGCCACGCCCTATCCTCCGCCCCGGGCCACAGCTGGAAGTGGGGCAGGGGCAGAGAGCTTGCCCATTCCTCTAGGATTTGCTAATTAAATAGGAAATCCAAGGCTGGTGCCTGGTGACACGGTTTTAACTTGCCACCCAGACTGGGAGCAGCAGAGAAAGAGGGCGACTCCCAACCAGGCACCCTCCTAATTGCTGCTTTTGCCTCCTTCGGGGCTTTGTTGGTGCATCAGAGGGCTGCCAAGTCCCCGCAGCTCAGAGCCCGGAAGGGCCGTGCCGTGCGCTGCAGGCCCCTGCCCAGCTGAGACGACTGAGGTCGGAGGTGAGGGTTCTGTTTGGGGTGGGAACGAGAGCAGGGCTGGTGTCACAGGGCCAGGAACTAGGGTGGTTTTGGAGCCACAGTAGTGTTTGTCCTTGTCAAATAGGGGGAACTCAGCCCTATCCACCAAGGTCTGGGGCATGGAGGGCAGGGATGGGCTCTGCTGGGGACACTTCTTTCCCCCCAACCTGGTAGACTCCTACTGGACTCAGCTTGGATGGCCCCTCATCCTACAGGAAGCCTGCGGGAGCCTTCCAGGCTGAGTCAGGTCTCCCCCTCGGGCTCCTAGTAACACCCGGCTCTACCCCCTCTTAGCCGGAGTCTCGCTGCATCGCTGTGGCCCTTCCCACCTGCTTGTGCAGCCCGTGGGGACAAGAGCCTTCCTTACTCTGTGGCCCCAGGGCCCCACCTGGCACAGAGCAGGAGACGTCCACTGAGGGATGAGTCAAGCAGCACACCCGCCTCCACCCTCTCCTCCCCCTCCCCAATCTGGGTGCCCGGGTCCTGGGGCGTGATGGCATTTGGAGACCCGGGGCAGGTGTCCCCCAAAACTGGTGCTTCTTAGACCCCATCTACAGAGGTGGTCATGACAGAGAGGGAATGTCCTCACTTGGCAGCTGAAACCGTCTTCGTCAGGGGCTCAGTGGCACAGCACCAAGAGCACCAGGCCGGTGGCTCTGGCGAGTCACCTAACCTCTCGGTTCCTCAGTGGTCCAGTCTGAAAAATGGTAATGCTGGTACCCGCCTCGAAGGGGTGTTGAAAAGATTAAGTAAGTAAACAGGGGCAAAGCACTTAGAGAGGTGGGTGGCACCCCATGTATCTTTTCAGAGTGTTTGCTGATACCAGATCTTAAATTCAAGCAACATATTCCTGCTGCTCTGAGTTTGTTTGTTTGTTTTTTCCATCAACTTGGTTACCATGGTACCATGGTTACCTGGCACCATGGTGGCGTTGCCAGGCTTCTCCAATGAAACAAATTTTTTTTTAACCCTTTCTACACTTCCTTCCTTCCTAAGGGTATCCCTAGGCCAGTCCGCACTCCAAGCCGTGGGGAATTGAGCTCCACCTGCTGGAGGCGGGAACCTACATGGAATATTTGGAATTAATTTCCTGGCCTCCCCATGTATTTATTTCTTCAATCATTCTTCGTATCGGTTTGGACTCACGCATATGCATTTTCTGCTTTGGGTTATAACCTCATTGCATGTCACGTGTCAGTCAGTCTGGCCTAGGGTCGGTCATTTGGGACCTCTTTCGGGTGGGCTCCCATGTCTGACGCCCCCATCTGTTTATTTTTTGAGCATTTCCTTTCTCTCTAGAACTATGAGATGCTCCAGGTTTATCTTGCATTTTCCCTGCCTCAGCCCCGAAATCAGTCCTTTCTCTAAGGGGCTCTGGTTCCTTTTATTAGAGAGTGGTGTTTAGGAGCCAAGATCTGGGGCCTGGATGTGCTTATTCCTACCAGGGTTTGCCCGCTCCTCGGCCCTCTAGGGGACAGAGCATGGTTTGTTTTAGCTCAGTTTCCCCTCTTGTCAATTGTGGGGCCTGTTGGAAGCTCCAGACAGCTGCCCATCGGCCTTTGAATGCAGACCCCAGTCTGCAACCCGGGCCAGTGTGGCCTCACATGCCCTAGAAGGGCCTTCTGTCTATCGGGCCTCGGAGGGAGAGAGAACCTGAGGTCACCTTCCCCCAGCTGAGCCACTTCCTGTGTCTACTCCTGGTCCCCAGTGGGGCCACTGGGCGGCTGAGTTGCTTTGGGAGGGGGACTCAGGCCCGGCCCAGGTGCCGCGCAGCCCGGGCTGCTGTGGGAATGCAGGCTTGCTCCCTGCGAAAGCGACAGCTCTGCCGATAGTGGTGGCAGCAGACACAGCCCAGAAGCAGAGCCGTGGTCTTGCACAGGCCAGACAGGGCAAGAGAGAGGTCCCAGGAAGGTCCGACTCAGCCACATGCCTAGCACACACAGGTGGCCCAGCGCCACCAGGAGGAAGGCCCGCTGAGCCGTCCCTGTGCTCCCTTATCTCCCAACCCCAGCCCTGTCCGTCCGACACCCTGGTGCTCAGTGGACCAGGCCAGGAGCTGGCTCCCCATGGAGGTCAGGGGGTCAGGGGGTCTGGGCAGAGTCTCAGGCCGGCCTTGAGACGCCAAGGCAAACGGAGGGCGGGCCTTCAACTGTGTCAGAACATCTCCGCTCTTCCCCAACAGGCCAGGAGTCAGGAGGCCAGTCACTTGGCCGCCTCCACCAGCGACTTCTGTCTGGGGCACGGGAATCGCGCCTCTCCCTGCATCAGATCTTCAGTGGCTCCTCACTGCCCTCCATTTAAAAGCCCTGCTCCTGACCCTGGCCCTGGCTGGGTGGCTAGGTTAGTGGAAGCACCATTCCATACACCAAAGGGTTGTGGGTTCGACTCCAGGTCAGGGCACAAACTGGGGTTTTGCGTTTGATCCCTGGTCGGGGCACATATGAGAGGCAACCGATCAATATTTCTCTCTCACATCGATGTTTCTCTCTCTCTCTCTTTCTCTCCCCCCTTCCTCTCTCTCTAGAATTAATAAACATATCCTTGGGTGCGGATTAAAAAAAAAACAAACTCCACTCCTAAATTTGCCTCACAGGCCTCTGGGGCACTTCAGCACCCACGTCCCAACCCAATCAAGCCACATGCTTGCGGTTCCCCGTGCACAATCACACAGCCTCACGCCTCCACAGCTCACTCTGCCTGTCCACTGCGTCACTGGTTAACCCCTAGTTGTGCCTGAGGCCTGGGCTCAGGGATCCCCTCCTCCAGGAAGCCTCCTGCACCCAGTCCATCTCAGCTCACCTGGGCATGTCCCTGGTCACCTGAGTGCCACATCTTCCTAGGATGTGAGCGACCTCTGGCATTCAGGGAAGCAACCTGGCATGGTAAAGGGTCAGGGTTTGCAATCGGAACCCTGGCCTCCCCCAAGGCCTCTCTGCTTCCTCTGGCGGTGTGGCTTACAGCCGCGTCACCCCAATAAATTCAATTTAAAAATTTTAAAATAGCAAGTCACTGCACATCTCTGAGCCTCAGTGTCGTCTGTGAGAACAGCATCTAGTTAGGATCTCCAGCCCCGCTTTCAATCTCTGCCCCCGTCTCCCATGTGCTGTGAGGCCTCGGGCCAGCCCTGTGGCTGGGCCCAGCCTCCGTTTCCCCCTTCTGTGACGTGGGGCTGCCCACGGAACCCGGCATGCCGCGGCTCCGACCAGCCAAAACTTGTGAAAGTCTTTTGCCAACTTCAGAGCCCAGCACAGGCAATCGAGGAATGTATTTCGCAGCTCCGTGGAGACACGCAGGAGGGAGGCCGGCGGGTCTCACCACTCTCCCAACGCCCAGCCCCCCAGAGCCTAAGATCAAAGGTGACAGAGGCCTGCTGGCAGGGAGGCGGGCCCTGGCCGGGCCTGGCGGGGCTTGCTCCCTGGCTCACTGCCCAACTCCCACCCACTCCCACTCCCAGGGCTCCGCAGCGTGAGTGTGTGCCTTGCAAAAGAAGCTGTTTAAACACATGGGGTTGGGGTGAGCCCCGTCATCCCCCCATTTCCCACACAGAGGGCCTCTCTCCCCCACCGCCCCTCCAAAACACAAAGCCAAGATCAGTGTGATCTACCTGCAACTTTATTCCAGAGCAGAAATAAGTCATTTCCTAACAATAAATATAAAAAAAAAGTAATAAATTAAGGTTCGAAAAAAAAAATAACCAACAAAACAAAATCATTAACACTGATGGAGTAATGATATTGTCTTAAAGCGGCAAGAGATGGATGGACCAGCCCCCAGCCTGGGAATGTCTAACACTGGCTGTCCTCTGTCCCAAGCCCTGGCCGGGCCCCCTATCACACACACATTCTCTCCACAAAGTACAAAATATATATTTAAAAAATCTCAACACAACCAAGCATCCTGTGAGGGCCCTGGGGAGGCAAGAGTTTGGCCCCTGGGGGCTGAGGACAAGGCCTGCAGAAGGCACTGGGGGGGCGGGGGGCACTACTTTGGGTCTCACCCAGCTGAGTTCTCTGTCCTCTTCTCCTGAGAGGGTGGGCTTGAAGTACCCTGTCCCTGTGGCCACCTCCCCAGGTGGTGAAAGGGAGGCCAGCTTGGAAAAGTCCCGCGCTGACGGCCGAAGGTCTCGGCGGGGCTCCTGCCTGCCCCGATACTCCGTACACGTGGTGCCTGCTAAGTGCTCAGCTGGCTGTCCTTTGTGGGCAAAGAAGCCCCCCCGGCCTGCGGTCCCTGAGCATGTCCTCAGTTTAGGCCAGGGTGTCGTCTGAGAGCCGCCCCTGCCCCGAGCAGAGGCCTCAGGGCGGCACCAACGGGAAACAACTGGAAATAAATAAGGTCCCTAGTGGCCAGGTGCAGGGCTGGCAGGGAGGCCACCATTTCTTCAAGTATTTTCAGCCGAGGGGCGTGCAAGGCCCTGTCGGAGCTCAGATGGGGATCCCCACTGTGTTCACTTGGTCCTTGAGTCCCAGCAGGCTGTAGGCGATGCGCTTCTGGTGGCCGGGCAGCCGCACCCCGATCTTCTTGATGTCGCTGTGGGTGGGAGGGAGAGAGGGAGAGTTAGGGGCTGGTGTGGAGCGGTGGGCAGCTGTGGGCTGAGGAGGGGAGAAGAGGGGGGGAGGCCTTGGAGACCTGGGGGCACGTGAGCAACAGTTAGGCAGAGGCCTCCTTGTATCCGAAAGCTTGGACAAAATTAAGAAAATGATACAAGTGCCAACTGTGAGCAGTTTTTTTCTTTACATCAAACCAGCAGGATTATCTGTGAGGCAGGAGCTGTATTCACATTCTTTTTATTTTTTTAATTTTTAATGTGTTTTTTCCCCATTACCGTTTCGTCCCCTTATATCCCCCTCCCACACTCACTGTGTTGATTGGAAACCTGAGGCTCAGAGACGTAAAGTGACTTCCCCAAAGTCACACAGCTAGGAGATGGAAGAGCTGGGAATCAAACCAGCTGCGGACATCGATTGCATTCCCTCTCCCACTTTAAGTCTGTCCCCGCTGCCCCCAGCTAAGGCTTCATCCCAGGCAGTTTGGAGGCCGTCAACAAGGAGGGGCAGGGACCCTCTGAGGCTGCTGCTCAACGGTCTCCTCCCAGCCCTCAACTCCTTCCACCCCCACTCCCTCCTAGTTCCCACGGCCAGCCACTAACTGACCAAGGACTTGGGAAATACTTGCTGAAGGACCATCAGGGTTAGAGCCCTGCTGGTCCCTAATGAGAGGGGCTTGCAGGTGCTTTCCCTTCAGCACTCTCAATTTCCTCACCTGTGAAATGGGATAATGGTGCCCACCTGGAGGGTGGGAGGAAACTGGTGGCAGAGGGGGAAGGCGGCACGGGCGCCAGATTTCTGTGTGCCCCGGAGCACCGCGCCGCCCCCCCATGCCCCTCCATCCCCTCGTAAAACCACCTATGCCTGCGGAGCCCTGGAGCAGGCCGGCTATTGCTCACTCTGGGAGTTTTCTCCTCGGCAGCCCAAACCCATGAAAACACCCAGGTTTTTACGGGCCGTCTCCTGGCTGTAAAGGGAGCTAATTATATGGTGCAAGCTCCCATTGGCAATTCTGGAGACATGACTTTCCCACCGGCTCTGGGAGCCTCGGAGGAGTGCTGAGCAGGGAGGGCAAACCTAGGTGGGTGGGGAGGGTGCTCAGGGACCTCCAGGAGGGGCTGGCAGCTCCCACTGCAGCAGGAAGGCTAGGAGTTGGACACCTGGGAGAACTTCCTAACCTTCGCTGCAGCGCCATTTCAAACCTACGCAGTTGTGGGTGTTACAAATGAAGAGCTGTTTTCCCCGCCCCTGGAGGGTCTCATCATGGGCTCCCAGAGAAGCATCTGCACCATTGGGGAAAGAGGTAGGATTCTGGGGTCACCTCCAGACTCCCTGGCTTTGATGTTCTGAAGGTGGGGCAGGGAGTCTGCATTTTACCAGCCCCCAAAGACCCTGACGCGTGGTTTAAGAACCTGTGGGCTATGTGAGCTACAGGAGGGCAATGGCTGAGCCCTGGTCCCCTGGGCCCATCCCTCAGCCCCGTGCCCTCCCGAGGTCTAGGAAAGGCCTGGTACACAGTAGGTCTTCAAGGAGTGTCTGCTGAGTGAATGAAAGAACGAATCCTTTGGTGGATACTGAGCCACTGCCCAGACCGCCTCAGGCCGTCACCCAGGCTGCTGCGGTTCGTGGGACAGGGTGGGAGCTGAGGTTGCTTCCGAGGCCCGCGGCCCATCTAGGAGGCAACCGCCCCGAGCTGGCAGGCAGGACGCCAAGTTCTAGGCCTGGACTCCATTAGTGCCTTGGGCAGTGCTGTCCTGTCTTTGGGCCTCCGTTTCTTTATAGGTAAAATGAGGGGCTTTGATTAGATGCCGCTGAGCCACCTGCCCCAGCCCCATTCTCTTTCAACACAAAGCCCCCCAAGGGGGGCCCCCTCTGCTCGTTTCCCAGCTTCAGAGACACGCCAGCCTCCGTTGCCCCCTCGGGGGTCCGGGGCCGTCCCTCCCATCAGCGCCCATCACGGGGGTGAGGAGACACATGGCCAGCTCCAGCATGCCAGCCTTGGCCCCAGGGAATTCAAAGGCCACCCCTCCCCAGGGAGCACCTACTATGTGCCCCCTGGACACAAGGAGAGGGGAGGGAGAAGTGGCCTCATATGTCCCATCACTCATTCACGCAGCAAACATTCCATCAGCGCCAAGCCTAGGCTGAGGGCATGCGGAGACCAAAAGACCCACTGGCCTGTTCTCTGCCCCCTCAGAGGACACCGTAGGCAGCGACCTCAGACGCTGGACGGGGCCTTTGTGAGGCTGAACATTTTTTCTGGGGTGCAAAACCACTGCTTCCATTTGCTCCTCAAAACCATCTAGGCCTTGGCTAGTGTGGCCCAGTGGACTGAGTGCCGGACTGTGAACCAAGAGGTCGTTGGTTTGATTCCCAGTCGGGGCACATGCCTGGGATGTGGGCCAGGTCCCCAGTGGTGGGCGAGTGAGAGGCGGCTGATCAATGTTTCTCTCCCTGGCTCTCTCCCTCCCTTCCCCTCTCTCTACGAAATAAATAAAATCCTTTAAAAAAAAAAAAAAAAGACCACTCGGAACCACTAGTCTGGCTGGAATCTCTGTGACTCCAAAATAACAACATGGTGAATGCCCAAGCGGAGAAAAGGCGGCCACTGCGGGACCACAGGGGACCATGCAGTCCGCCGCTTGGGACGGGTGTAGGAAGCAGGGAGGCCACAGGGCGGGGAAGGACCTTGAGGCCCAAATCTGGACCCCACCAAGAAAGAGCTAAATTCTCCTGAGACTGGCTCAGCCTCCCACCGGGGTCCACGGCCCGGGCGGACACCGCCTTCGGGTTGAAGAAGTGCTCTGAGATCCCCATTTATCTCATTCATGTCAAACGAAGAGGGAGGCGGGGGGGCATGAGTCACGCAGACCCCAGCTCTAAGCACCAGTGGCTGGGCGGGAGGAGGAGGGAGAGTGGAATGACTTCCTGCCTTTATCCAGGCCTTTTCAAAACACAGCACGCACGCACACACACACAGGCTCCATCCATCCAAGATAGCCCTGTCCCAGCCCGTGGGAAAGGAATTGGCCGAGGAGCACCCCGGGCTATTCTGGGAAGCCTCTGAGAGCATGTGTTTCCTGTAAGCGCTTCTCGTGCCCTCAGCCCCGCTCACCCAGAAGAGAAGCCGCGCACTGTCCTTGGTGGGAGCCCCCGGAGGGGTGAGGGGGGCCCAGGAACCAGGCATTTATTTGCCCACGGGCTGTGGGCGGGAAGCAAGGGAATAGAGGACTGAGCCCCCACTGTGTACCGGGCATGTGATCTGTATGGTACCCATGCAATCCCCACAATGGGGAACCGAAAACCAAGGCTCAAAGATGGAGCCGGATTTGACCAAGGTCACCTGCTAGGAAGTGGTAAATGTGGGACTTGAACTCACCAAGCTTGAGACCCTGCAGCTGGCTGGCAACCAAAGGCATCCTGGGACCTGTCTCCTCCCTCCCCATCTCCATGTCTCCCTCCGGTCAGCTCTGTCCTCTCCTGACGCCCATCCCCGGCCACCCCCTGGGATGGGCCATGGCCTGGTCTCAGAGGCCTTGATTAGCAGATTGGAAGCCCAGCTGAGCTGTCTTCAGAGGTTCTGGAGAATGTTCACGCACAGGCCCAAATCCCAGAACTTCTGTGACCCAGAACTGCGGGAGGCTGGGGTCGTCCCCTGCATGTGGTTCCCAAAACCTCCCAGCCCTAGGGCCCATTCCCACCATGACCTTGGACCCTGTACAAGTGCAGCCATTGGGGGACATACCACTATTTTTAGAAGCACAAAAGGCTACGAGGATAATGTCTCCTCCCTCCTGGGGTGGAAAGACATGTCCCTGCCAAGGCCATGCTGGGAAAGGTCCCCGATGCTGGAGCTGGGAGGAGAGATGAGCTCCCACAGGACAGCGTGACAAAGGACAGATCCAGGGCTGGACAAGGGTAACTGAGTTCTTGTCAGGCTGGAGCGCAGGGCTGACAGCCAGCCACGCGGGGTAAGGTGCCGGGGAGAGGCTGGCCTGGGCCCTTTCTCCTGGGTGTCGCCAGGGTGTCCACAGGCGCTGGCCATTTCTTCCCAGCATCCTGGGGAGGAACGCTGCCCCTAACAGGCTGTGTGACCTTAGGCCAGCTATGTAACCTCTGAGCCTCAGATTCCCTACTTGTGAAATGGGGAGTGGCAATAGCATCTATTCAAAAGGAAAACAGGGCACTCGATCAGCGTTGGCTGTGAAGGGAAGCCATCCCTTTCCCAGATCCCGGGCCATGAACTGTGTGGCCTGAAGAAGGCCACGTAATCTCTGAGCCTCGGTTTCTCCACCAAGGACCTCCGTGGTCCCTGAGCTCTGGACCCTGACTGACCAGGGCTAGAATCCTTCTTGCCCTTAGTGGCTGCAGGACCCTGGACAGGTCACTGCACTTCTCTGCGTCCGCCTCACCTGCCCATCGAGAACACTGACAGGACTGCCTGCAGAGTTAGCGTGAGGGCTGACTCAAGGGGCTCGTGCGTGCCCCGCCCTCGATACACGCGACTGCTGTTGTGACAATTAATTACTGTTACTTTCCCACTCTGGAAAAAAGACGCCAGAGGAAGAGGCAGCCAAGCAGAATTGCTGGCTGCCAGCCTGGTCTGCCCGTCCTGCGGAGCCTCTCTCTCCAAAAGAGGAGAGAGAAAGTGGAGAGAGAGGAGGCTGGAGAGAGGAGCGGGGGGCAGGGGGGTTGTGGAACTGGGGGCGGGGGCGTGGCACGGGCACAGCCCAACTCACTCGTTGGTCATCTGCACCACCTTCTCGATGGCCGTGTAGCCGGCCGCCAGGAAGTGCTCCGTGTACTGCTGCATCTTGATGGACTCGAGCCACTCGGGCACGGTGCGGAAGGGCACCCCCTCCGAGCCGCTGGTACTAGGCAGCCGGATGGACACCCTGCAACACGAACCGCCGCCCTCCTGTCAGGGGCTGCAGCACCCAGCCCTCCCTGGGCCCTGAGCCCGCAGCTCCCTAACCTGGGCCGTTCACCCAGCTGCCCTGGGCCCGTTTCCTCACCTGGGCAATGGGGAAGCCAAGCCAGAGAGGTTCAGGGAGACACCTGGCATGCTGGGAGCACTCAGGCTGTGTAGCTTCTGCTGCCCTCTGACCCCCCACTGACTACAACACAGGGCAAGGTTCACAGAGACTCAGCTTCCTAGAGGTACAGTCCCAGCCCGGCCACTTGCCAGCACCTAAGACACTTAATTGCCCCGTCTCAGTTCTTCAACTACAAAAGGCGATGACTCTGGGCCCACCTGCAGGTGGTTTAAATGAGTTACGACATGTAAGGGCTGAGCGCCATGCCCGGCACACTTACCACAGTGTTGATGGCTTTAATTAGTGGTACCCGAGCCAGCCCCTGTCCAGTCCAAGTAAAGCCCATGCGTAACTCCTGGGCCCCTCGCCCACTAGCCCTGCTGGCCACGACACCAAAGCGGCTCAGGAGTAAAAGTGGGGGCTGCCATGATGGAGGGCATGGGACTCACCGGGGGTCAAAGTCAGCCAGGGTCTTGAGGGAGTCGGGAGCTCGGATGAGCTTGTCCAGGATGCTGACAATGTCGGCGAACTTGGGGCGGCGGGCCCGCTCCTGCTGCCAGCACTGCATCATGAGCTGGTAGATGGCGGAGGGACAGTCCATGGGCGTGGGGAGCCGGAAGCCGTCGTTGATGGCTTTCATCACCTGGCAGGGGTGGGGGCAGGATGGTCAGGGTGTCTTCGCAGCCCCCAATCCCATGCAGGGGAGCACCAGTCCATGGAGGTGGGCAGAGGACAGAAGGGGAGCCCCAGACACAGATAGGAGGGGTCTCCTTTCTTGGGCCGACACATAGCATTCAGAGCTGTAGGAAGGGCAGGTGCGAAGGGGCTGTCTCCTGAGTTCCATGGAGGAAGGGACTCCCAACTCAGATCCCTTACAGGGCACCCCGGGCAGCAGCCACACGGGGCGCCCTGCAGCCAGCCTCCCTCCTGTCTCTGCACGTCAACACTACAAACTGCCTCCTTCAGCTATGGCCCTCTTCGCCTCCCGTGTCCCTGGCTGCCTCCCCATGTTCTGCCTCAGCAGAGACGTGACCTCTGGGAAGCCTTACAGACCTCCAGGCTGGGTGAGGCACCAGGCGTGTACGTACACACACACACACACACACACACATGCATGCATACACAGGCACATGTACAAAGAAATGCACATGCATGTCTGCACATAGACACACACAAACGCACGCGCGCACACACACACACACACACCACTAACTGGCTCCCTGTCCTTCTACCGACTGTAGTCAGAGATTGGGTCAGGAGCCCCGCACAAGGCCTGGCACACAGTAGGCCCTCAATAAACACTGACTGAACACACCCATGGATGGTCTATCCCAGACGAACACTGGCCCCCTAAACTCTTCTCTGCCTAGCCCTCGGGGTTCGGGAACGAGTGAGGAGTTGCGGTTCAGGCCCAGGACAGGCCCAGGCAGAAAGAGGGGTCTACCTCGTGGTTCGACAGCTCCCAGTAGGGCCGCTCGCCGTACGTCATCACCTCCCACATGACAATGCCGTAACTCCACACGTCGCTGGCCGAGGTGAACTTGCGGTAGGAAATGGCCTCCGGGGCTGTCCAGCGGATGGGGATCTTGCCGCCCTGCAGGGGACCCAGGCCCAGTCACCACTGTCCCCTCTGGTCGGCCGCAGGGCTATGGCAGCCAGACCAGGTTTTGCTGTCGGGGCCCCTCCCCCGTACCCTCTACGATATTCTTGCCTCCTGAGGCCCACGCAGGGCCAAGGCTGCTTCCCCCGCAAGCCCCTGCCCTGGCGGTGACAGCCCTCTGGCACTCACACTGGTGGTGTAGGTGGCCTCGGGGTCATCCTCCAGCACGCGGGACAAGCCGAAGTCAGACACCTTGCAGACCAGGTTGCTGTTGACGAGGATGTTGCGGGCGGCCAGGTCGCGGTGGACGTAGTTCATGTTCGCCAGGTACTTCATGCCGGCCGCGATGCCCCGCAGCATGCCCACCAGCTGCAGCACGGAGAACTCGCCGTCCTTCTCCTGCCGGGGCACAGACTTCAGTCACCGGCCACCAGCGACCCCGAGCCCAGCGGGGCACCCTCGCCAAGCCTGCCGCCACGGGTCCCGGCCACCCCAGCCCACGCCCTTACCCGAAGGAACTTGTCCAGGGCCCCGTTCTCCATGTATTCCGTGATGATCATCATGGGCTTGTCTGTGGGGGTGGACAAAGGTGTAAGAGGCCGATGGCGGGAACAGCTACGGACAGAGCCCCTGTGCGGGGCCCCTAGTGGGCGGCTCCTCTCCGCTCCCCTGCAGGTCAGACCCCCCCCCAAGGACCCCCTCGCCACACTCCTGGTGACAAGCCTCACACTTGGAGACGACACCCTCCAGGCGGATGATGTTGTGGTGGCTGAACTGGCCCATGATGCTGGCCTCGCTGAGGAAGTCCACCCTCTGCTTCTCTGTGTAGCCGGCTTTCAGTGTTTTGATGGCCACAGGCACCTCCTTCTTCCCTGATGCCTTCAGTGTCCCCTTATACACCTCCCCAAATTCTCCTGCGGGCCGGCAAGGTGGGAAGAACGCCCCGGTCAGCCCAGATTGGGCACTCCCAGCCCGTTCCAGGCCCCTCCGCAGGCATGCCAAACTTACCTGCTCCGATCACCTTCTGCCGTGTGACACAGGACGGATGGATCTCGGTGGTGAATTTGAGCACGGCCTGGTTGGGGTCCTCATATGTGTGGGGGTCCACATATGTCTTCAGGGGCTTCAGTTGTTCTGGAAGGGGGGGGAAGGGCTGGGTCACAGGCAGGTCAGAGAGGGTCCCCAGGGCAGGTTGCCCTAAAGGAGGATGAGGTGGCTCCAGGACCTGGGGCTAGGAGATTGGGACCAGACCATGGGACACGGAGCTTCCAGCTCAGTCCCTTTGTGCTGCCCCGGGAAGTCCTGGGAGCACCCTGGCTGCCAGCTGCCCCCGTCTCTGCCACAGAGCTGAGGAGGCCAGTGGGGACAGTGGAGGTGGGCACAGAGGGGGCTGCATCTCACCTGACTTGGAGAAGTAAACGTCCTCCGAGGACTGGCGGGTCCGCAGGCTCTTCCTCCTGAGAACCCCACAGGGACCAAACACAGGGAGGTCAGCAGCCTGCTCTGGCCCTGAGTGGGGACTGAGTGTGCTCAGCACGCTGCCCACTTGGCAGAGGGCTCGGGGAAGGCTGGGGCGGGGAGGAGAGGAAGTGAGCAGGCGGGCTCACTCCTTGGGACCTGTGCCCTGGCATGGCCAAAATGAGGGCTTTCCTCATTAGTGCTCTCTGGTGCTTCCTGCCCGCGTGTCCAGAGGAAGTGTGGACACACCGTTAATAACAAGAGCAAAGATAATGACCGCCACGCCCCAGGCCCCTACGGCGTGCTGGGAGCTGTGCCGAGCACCCCATAGCTCCTGGCATCCTCGCAGCCCCCGAGGCCGGGAGCAGATACCATCGTCCCGTTTTCCAGACAGGAAACTGAGGTCCCCACCCGTCTGTGTCCCACCTGAACCCGACGAACCTGCGGAGGATGAAGAAGCCGATTCCCGCCAGCACCAGAACCATGACGACGACGACCACCACTCCACCAATCACCGCCAGGTTGGCAGATCCTTCCGTGGCTGTCGGGGGAGACCAACTGATGACAAGGATGCCCCCCCACACCAGCTCCACACTCCCGAATGCACCCAAGGCCCGCTCCAGGGACCCAAGACATGTGCTGAATTCCTTTACTTGTGGTGGTTTGTAAGGGTCTTTATTTCCATTTCACAGACGGGCAAAGAAAGGCCCTCCCTGGGGTTACAGCAGGCACTCCCAGGTGCACGGGACTCTTTCCGCGAGGGAGGATGTGAAGTGGGTCTGCCAGTGCCGGCACCCACGTCTGTCCTTCCCACAGCACTACTCCAAACGACCCCCCCGGGCCCCTCCCCCAGCCCTCAATTCAACCCCTTCCCAGGCTGCCAACCATACAGGGCTGCCCCCGAGTCAGGCTGACCAGGAGGGAGGGTTTCTAAGTGTTCTGACCCATTTCCTCCTCTCAGGATGTCCTAGCTGCCCCACGGCAGGGCCCTGGCCCGGCTCACGCCCCGGTCCCAACTCACACAGCGTCTGGAACTCGTGCACCTTGCTGCCGGCTCCCTGGCCCTCCTGTGTCAGCGCCTGCACTTGGACCAGGTAGGTGGTGTCTGGAGCCAGGTCGTCCAGGGTCACTGAGAAGTCCTCGGTGCGGCGCACGTTATAGCTGTTGGAGTCCCCCTGCAGTGGCCGCGGGTGTGCGGGCAGACGATGAGGGCCGGCGGGAGCCTCGCTCAGCCCCCCAGAGGCCACCCCAGCTTAGCTCGCCTATGCTAGCAAACCCGATGCTCCCCTTACAAAGGAGGAACAGGCAGCAAATGCACGGCCGAGACTCAAACCCCGGTCTGCCTGATCCCGCAAGACCTGGCTTTTCCCTACCCCCAACTATCTCGTCTGGGAATTCAAAAACACTGTGTCTTCCCTCCCACAAGTCTGCTGTGCCGGCCTGCGAGGGCCGACTCAGGAAGAGCCCAGACCTCAGTCTCCCCATCTGCAGAATGGAGCTGTCACATCGGAGAGCATCTACGTGACCAGCTGGGGCCACCCCGGACCCTCTGTGAGTTACCTTCTTGCGGTAGGTGACCTCATATTTCCACACGCGGCTCCGCTGTGGCAGGGGGATGGTCCAAGACACACTCAGCGAGGTGGTGCTGCGGTCCTCCAGCCTCACCTTGGGGGGCTCTGGGCAGAGCAGCGGGGGTGGCAGGGGTGTGAGGAGCTGCCCAGGGGCGGGGGGGGGGGGGGGGGGGGGGGGGGGGGGGGGGGGGGGGGGGGGGGGGGGGGGGGGGGGGGGGGGGGGGGGGGGGGGGGGGGGGGCGAGTGCCCCCAGGCCCCGCCCCCCCACAGCCCAGGCTCTTTAGAGCCCGGCCGGGATTCTTCACTTCCCGCTCCAGAGCACGGAGCCCCGGCCCCAGCCCCCCACAGCCAGGACAGAGGTGCCCTGAGTGCATTTATGGGGGCACAGGTAATAAAAATAAGATAACAGCCCCCTCCTGCTATCTCCTTTCTGCGGACCAGGCACTGTTCTAAGAGTCTTACACAGAAGAATTTATTAAATCCTCTCAATAGCCCTGCTACCCAGCCCCATGTTACAGGTGAGGAAACCGAGGCTCAGGAAGGTTAGGCCACTTGCCCACCCACTGTCACGGAGCTCGCAGGCGACTCCAGAGACTGCGCTTTTTTAACGACTTGCCGCTGCCTCTCTCTGACCACGGCTGAGCCCTGGGTGGCTGTCTTTTCCCCGGAAGCCCCACCCGGGCGACAGCCACCGCCCGCAGGTTCTCACCTGTCTGGTTGATGCTGACGCTGGCGGTGCGGACGCTGCGGCTGGCCACCAGGTCTGAGACTCCGTTGCGGGCCTCCACGGCAAAGGTGTAGTTCATGTGGGGCTCTAGGTCACTGACCGTCACGCTGGTGCGGGTCAGCCCGTCCGGTGACTCGGAGTAGCGCACGCTGGCCTCGCACGGCCTGCACTCGCCCGACTCAGGCAGGCACTGCTCGCAGGCGACCCTGTAGGTGATGTCTTCACGGCCCCCGTTGTCCAGCGGGGGCGTCCAGCGCAGCTCCACTCTGGCGCCCATGCCCACGGCAGTGAGGTAGCTTGGGGCAGAGGGTGGGCCTACACAGAGGGCAGAGGGCGGAGCTTAAACCCCGGGAGCCCGTCAGGACCACCGCCAGGCCACGCCCACCTCAGTCTAGACCACGCCCACCTCAGTTGACCTTCGACCCACCACAGCAGACTCACGTGTGCAGGGCATCGAGAGCAGGTCCTGCGGGGCCCGGAAGTAGCCCTCCTCACACTCACAGTTGGTGGCCCCCTCGGGGGACGGCAGGGTGTGTGCTGGGCACTCCAAACAGGGGCTCTCGGATACCTCGGACTTGAAGAATCCAGACGAGCAGGCTGTGGACACAAGGAAGGACAGCATTCAGGTCAGCTAGTTCCCACCCCAGACAACCGTTCCAACCCCTGGCTGTGGGACCACGGGCAAGTCACTAAACCTCTCTGGGCCTGCATCCTCATGGGTACACAGCACCTTCTGATGAGAGAATGCATGGCCAGCACCCAGCTCGCCCTGGGCACTCAGGAAATGCCTCATCTGCTCGTTCCAAACCTTTGCATCCTTCCCCACCGGCTCTTGCAAGGAGCGCCATGGCCCTGAGCCGGGCATTCAAGGCCCACGCCTCACCCTTCAGCTTCCTACGAATCCCACCCCACACCTGGCCCCACGCTGGACAGAGCTCGCTGCATGCCCTTTAATCTGTGGACCAGCCCGATGGGCCCCCACCTGGCCTTCGGGCCACCCCAGGCAATAACTGTATCTTCTTCGCTGTTTGTTTTGGTGACTATCACCACCACCTTGCCGGATCGGCCAGGCACACCAGCTCAGAATGCCACCCCTGCAGGTGCCCTGCTCACTCCAAGACCTGACCGCCTTTCCGTCCTAGGGCCGGCCGACCAGGAAGCAGGAAAGGCCAGGCCCCGAGCGTTTTCTCTGGATCTGTCTCCAGGACCGAGTCATTTCCGCCGCTCACAAAGGCAGCCAGGAAGCAGCTCTTCCTCCCCCGATGTGGGTCCTGCCCTGGCCCAGCCAGCGAGGGGCTCACGCACCTGACTCTGGAGGCTTCTTCCTCCCGCTGCCCTATCCTGCCCCTGGCCCAAGCCCCTTCCTGGTTCCACAGGCAGGAAGTTGCCCAGACACGAGGCCTACTGTGCAGGGCTGTCCGGGACTTGAAGTGGTCAGAGTGGAGTGGGGTCACCTTAGGGACCTCTTCTAGAGCCCCAAATTACCAGCACGCTCCTTCGACCTAATCTGTGGCGAGGGACCCGGGACACTTCCAACCCCAGTGTCCTGTTCCTCAGACACTCACTGGTCCTCTGTTCTGTGCTCGGCCCTGTGCCAGGCATGGGCCCTGACCTCAGGGAGCCAGGGCCCATGGCAGTGTTGACCACGAAGGCGGGGGACACAGGGCTACGGGGGCAGAACCAACCGCCGCAGAGCTCTGAGGAGCCCCAGAGGAGGCCTTTCAGCTGGGACTGAGAGGCAGAGCGGTTCAGCAGGACAGAACTACTGGGAGGGTTAGGGGTGAGAAACAGCAAGACTAAAGAAGGCACGCGTGGCTTCGTGGGCACAAGCTGGGGGAAGCGGCCGGCAGCACGGGCTGATGGTAGCAGGAACCGGAGTGAGAGAGGCCTTTCACACGAGCCCAAGGAGCTGGGACTTGGTCCTGAGGGTACGAGGGCCTTTGAAGGTTTGGTGGAGGGGGTGATGGCACAGCTGGAGCTGCACCGTCGAGAAAAATCTTGGACAAAGTCTCCTCCCGTCAAGTCCCCTATTTGAGCAGAGGTGGGTGGGGGACCGGGACTCAAAGGACACCTAGTTCCTTAAGGTCTTGGACAAATGACTTCCTGTTAATGACTCTTCTTATAGGAGGGACATGGGGACCATCCCAGCAGTCTCTCTCACCCCCTCCGCTCGGGCCCCAAACCTCAGCACAGGCCCCGAAACTGCCTGGGCACGCGCTGTAGCAAAGGGGGCTTATCCAGGACAGAGGGGGCCTGGGACCCGGCCCCTGCTCTGTGCAGAGCCTGGAGCCCCAACGACAAACATCGACGGCTGGCTAAGCGACTGCTCTGTGCAGCTTCCGGGCCGAGCACTTGGCATTCACTTAGTCCTCGCAATGAGCCTGTTGTACTTGGGCACTGTCTCCATCCACCCCTCTTTGGAGGTGGGGAAACTGATGCGCAGAGGCAAAACGATGTGTCCAAGGTCAGCGAGCTCCTAAGACCCAAAACCAAAACCTAAGCCCAGGATGTAGGACTCGGAGCCCCTCTTCTTTCGCATGAGCATCGCGGTTCAGAGCAAAGAGGAATCAATGTTCTGGAACCAGCCTGAAGAGAGAGGAGATGGGGCCTGACCTGCTTCAAGAGCCAGAAAATCCCAAGACTGACTTCAGAGCAGCTGGCAAGGGGTGGGGGGGCTCCTTACATAGGTCTTCTCATACTGGACACACTGTGTCCTATGGGAAGAAAAGACTGGAACCAGCCCTGGCTGGTGTAGTTCAGGGGATTGAGCGTGGGCCTGTGAACCAAAAGGTCACCGGTTCAATTCCCAGTCAGGACACATGCCTGGGTTGCAGGCCAGGTCCCCAGTAGGGGGCGCGCATGAGAGGCAACCACACATTTGCTATTTCTCTCCCTCTCTTTCTCCCTCCCTTTCCCTCTGTAAAATAAAATAATAAAATCTTTGAAAAAGAATAAAAACATAAGATTTTTAAAAAGAAACAAAGAAAGAAAAGAGTGGAACCAAACTCCTATTGCAGGTAAGAAATCCATGTGTATTTTGCATTCATCCTCCTATCTCTTATAATACAAAAATACTCTCTCCTCTCCCAAATCTTCAAGTAAAAATGAGACTCCAGAAAGCTGAGCCATGTTTATCCCAGGATTTCAATTCCCCCAGATGCTCTGCCTTGTCTGCCAGGGGCCTGCACCCTGGGGACGTGCTGGCTGCAGGAGGTCCAGTCTCAGCAGGGATGGGTGCTCAAGGGCCTCTAGAGTCACAGTCACACCTGCTCAGCCCAGGCTCTCAGGCTGGGGAGGGGACCACGAGCCCCTACAGCTCGGGTTTTCTGCTACGGGAAGCTTGAGCCACCTGCAAACCCCTTCAATGCCCCCACTCCACACCACGTGGCTACTCCCCAGCCCCGCCCAGCCCTGTGCCAAGAGGAGGAAGTGGGGGAAGAGTCGGGTTCCATTCTTTGGCCCCAGAGCCTGGGGGTGGCCCGCCTGTTGCCGGCAGGAAAGAGGGAATTTGGAGAGATTTCCGCTGCGGATGTGCCAGATAATACAGTGGAGAGGCAGCATCAACAGGGCATGTGCTTGCCTGACGAGAATGTGCTGCCCCCCCCAACCACAGAACTCTGGGGGGCTGTCCCCGGGGCCACGCCGGAGTGTGCCAGCTCTCAGGGGCCTCAGAGTTCATGGATAGGACACCAGCGAGTTCCTGTGTCCTCCTGACTTTGCCTGGTTGGATTTCCTGGCATTCTGGGCAGGCAAGTGGGGACAGGGGTCACACACTGGGTGTTCACACACACTCAGAACCCAGCCACATACACAAAATATTCACTGTCCCTTAGCCAACCTGCAGACTCCTGGGCATCCTTCAACTCCCAGGTTGGGGTTCACAGAGCTCCTCTACATGGCCCTCCCAGACTGCCCAATTGCTGGCTCCCTTCTGCCCCAGCAGGGCATCCATTACTCAACCTCATGTTTAACAAACAGAAATTGAGCACTTCCTACGCATCTGGCATGACGCTGGGTGCTGGGATACCGTGGTGAGAGACATAAACACCATTTCTGCTCCAGGGGAATTCACAGCCTGATTTTAGGGCTCCATTTGAAATTATCTCTGCACATATTAGGAGCCTCTATGAGAATGGCAGCTCCTGGGGAGAAGGAATGGAGCCCAACAGGGTCCGTGTCCGATGGTCCAGCACGCAGTAGGTGCTCAGCTAACATTTAGATGAATGAATAAATGTGTGCGCGAAGGGCGGAACCTATGACGTGCACATGAAACGTGCACTCCAGGGGCAGAGAAGTGAGCAGTGTGCTGGTGCCCAGGGAGACCCCGTGGGGGAGGTGCACCAGGACACCCACTTGCCTGGCCCAAGCACCTGGCTTTGGCACTGTGGAGACCTTCGCTGGCCCCAGTCACCTGGCAGGCCCCGACCACTCTGAGCAGGGGAACTAGGGCACAGTGGCTGCACCCTGAGTTGCACCCTGGTTTTTCCAGTTCCCAGTGCCGCCCCTCAGGTGGCAGCGTGGGGTGACTCAGGGACAGACGCCCTCTGGTGTGACGCAAATCCAGCCCCTGGCAGAGCTCCTCACCCCCAGGCCCAACCACCTCCCGGGCCAATGGTGGTGAGGTCAGAAGGTCAGGGGGTCATGGTGGCAATGCACCCGGGGCCAGTCACTTCCCCAAGCCATGTCTAGCTGGCGTGCACCACCTTGGCCCAAGGATGTGGACTTTGTCAATGGAAACCCATAAGTTACTGACCCAGCAAATGAGGGGAACTGATAACTCCAGGCCTGTTGTCCCCACAGAAGCAGGTGTCCCCATGGCCCCGATGGCTGCCAGCACCTTGCCCCTTTCACACATGCCCGGGGGAATTATCTTGGGGTGCATTCCTCCGCCAAGCCATGATAAGCACGGAGGCTTCCCCCAGCCTCCCGGCTTCCTGCTCTCTCCCTACCACTGGCCTTTCATCTCCTGCCTGTTTGCTTTCCCTCCCTCCTTCCTTCCGTTCTGGGGACTCACTCACCTCCGGTGAGGGAGGGAGGGAGGGGCCTCCCCAAGAAGGTGCCAGCCCCTGAATTTGCCCCCAGTGTGAACTGAGGGTGGCTCAGACAAAGCACAGGAAGAGTGGGGGGGGGGGACTGCCACCCACGGCCCACCCTCTCCTGCGGGCCAGAGGTAATTCCACAGAGCTGAGGCCTGGTGGCACTCCCCAGGGAGGGGACAAACCCAAGTGCACACAGAGCCACGGCCCAGGGCCCTGCTGCCTAAGAGCCACCCCAACCAGAGCCGCCTCCCGCCCAGGGGATGCTGCCTCTGCAGCGACAGACCCCGGGCCAGCCTCGGGCCACTCGGGACGCCAGTGCCAGGACTCTGCTCCTTGCCACATGTGGTGAGTCACAGGGTCAGCAGTCTGCCAGAGCAATCCAGGTTCTCAGAACTGAGCCACAGAAGAAAGTCACAGGAAGTGGACCCTGATCACGGAGGCCCAGAGGGGACCTGCCATGGTCGCACTTTTGTTTGTAGAAAGACACAGGCCAGGTGCAAGTGGGGACAGCGCACTGCCCTGCTCATGCCAGGCCCCAGCTCTTTTGGCCACTGGTCACCGCTTCCATTCTCTGGGCCTCAGTTTCCTTATCTGTAAAACGGGGATAAAGTCCTCAGCCCCACTGGGTTGTTTGTGAAGATGGGAGAAAACCTTGCTTGTGAAATGCTTAGCATGGCACCCGGAATGGGGGGTCCCTATGAACCAGGAATAGAGAAACGAACGTGGAGAGAGCACATTCCCGAGGTGTCGGGCCCCTTATGGGAGCAGGAATCTCCAAGGAGGGAATTCCCAAACCGTTGCCACCCCTGCCTCCAGTTCTGGCCTCCCAGCTGCTGGGCTGAGTCTCTGGCCAAAGCCGCTGGCCACCTGCTCACCTGGCTGGCAGTCCCCGTGGCCGAGGCGCCAGCCGGGGGGCCCGCCAGCTCAGCTGCCAATGCCAGCACAGGAAGCGGAGACAAACAGGGAGACAAAGCAGCCCCAGGGGAGATGCCTGTCAGCCTGAGTGACTCCACTGTCCTCCAGGCAGGGACGGGGGACAGGGTGGGGGCGGCTGGAGCGAAGCTGGCTCATTCCTGACATAGCTCACGAGAGCTCTCCGGGCAGTGTGCCCACCTGTCCAACACAACACCTGGGAGGTGCCTCCCTTCCGTTGTCCATTTAACTCTTTCCTGAGTACCCAATTTCCTGGGGAAAGGCCCCTGAGGAGAAAAGAACTCTGGGAATAACCTGGACCAGGTGCTGGGTGACCTCGGGTACCCACGCGCCCTCTCTGGGCACAGTTTGTCATCCACAGAAGCCCCTGTGGGAGAATCCAGGTCTACGGCCCTGTGGAGAGTCAGGCGGGGGGTGGGAGGGCAGGCCCTGCACCTCCCTCAATTTCTCCCTCAACATGCTCAGTAAATGCCCGCCAATCACCCCACCTCCTGCACCAGGACCTGCCATCCTGGGGCTGCCCTGAGAGCTGGCCCCAAGGCCAAGAGCTGAGTCAGGGATTCCAAAGGAACTGGTCATTTCCCGCCCCACTTCCTGACCCATCCTCTAGCCTGGACACCGGCCTGGATTCAAATCCTGATGCAGCCACATCTTAGCTGGGTGGTTCCAGGCAAGTCTCTGAGCCTCTCTCAAGCCTCAGATCCCTGTCTGTTAAATGCGATTGGTAACAGTCTCCACCTCTCAGGAAGGTGGTGCAGCCTCAGCAAGAGCATCCAGGCAAAGCGCTTGCCTAGCTCGCGCCTGCCCTTGGAGAACACCTGTTACGGAAGTTACTGTTATTCTCTCCGTCGGCATCACGGTCGGCGGCGGCTGGGAAAGGTCTGGAGGGGTACGGAGAAGCCGGGCTGGAGGTTCCCAGGCACACAGAGGGCCCCGAAAGCACACAGAAGGGAATTTTGGTAGCGGGACCCCAGGGAGGCAGAAGCAAGGCAACAGGTGGCTGGCAGTTGAGAGGGTCCCACCAGCGAAGTCCAAGATTTGGCTCTTGGAAGCCAGTCCTCCCTACCGGGGGCTTGCTAGCTCTTCACAAACAAAGCCTGCCAGAATCCTGACCCCCCACCTCCGGAGGAGGGAAGGCACCCCCCTCTTCCTGGAGAGGGCCCCCCCAACTCCAACCATCCACTTATCTCTGCACGGTCTGAATCACCAGCCTGTGGAAAGTTTTCAGCGGCCCCTCACCCCCACCCCCGCATTCCTGTGTGAGGATGTCATGTGGGAGGAGTCTGCTCAACCCACTGGGCGGCCTCAGTTCCCCCCCCCCAAATCCCACGGTCATTGTCTGAAACTGGGAGTGTGCACTTGAGGTCACCTAAATCAGGCGGGGGTGGGGTGGGGGGCGGGCCACCTCACTCAGCAAAGGGGAGCTGGAAGGACCACCAGGTGGTAAGAAGGCAGGGAACAGAGACTGCACCACAGGCTAATGGGGAAAGGCTCGGAGGGATCATCTCCTCCGAGGGTTCACAAACTGTGTTAAGCAAGGTTCTGAGGATCTGTTTTAGGAGGCCTATCAGAAAGGGGTGCAGTCTCCTCCAACACCTCAACCCACTTCATCGGTTGTAGGATCCATGGCTAAAAACCAAGTTCAAAGTCAACTGTTCGACTTGAACTTCGCATTTTATTGACAGGAAACCTGAGGCCAGAGATGAAGAGAGATTTACCCAAGGTCGCCCAGTGGGTATGTGCAACAACTAACTGCAGGGACTAAACCCCCAATTTCTCAACGCCCTGCTTATCTCAGCAAAGAAGCTCCCAGAGAAAGAGGATGAGCTGGCCCTCCAAAGGCCGGCCCACATTCCACAAATGCCCTGCCCCACAGCCCTTTCCAGAAAAAAATCACCCATTGAACAAACCCCACGTTGCTGCAGAGATTTCCGCTGTCACAGGCCCCGGCCGCGCCAAGCCACAGCCTGCCCCCGTGAGCGTGCCAATACCCAGGCACAGTTCCCAGACACAGTCTGGGTTCACTGGCCCCCCTCTGGGTGACCTGTCACTCGTGGAAGCCCCTGCGACAGAATCTGGGTCTACGGCCCTGGGGAGGGCCTGGGTGGGGGGCAGACCCTAGGTCTCCCCTCCATCCTTTCCCTTGCACAGGCGTTTTCCAAAAGCTCCCCAGGTGATTCTTACGTGCAGCCAGGGGATAGGAATCCCAGGTCCCATTTACTCACCTCCATGTACAAAAAAGGAGCTTGAGACCCAGAGAGGTTAAGTGACTTGCCTAAGATCACACAGCGAGTTAACAGAGATGGGACTGGCCCTTGGGACTGGCCCGCAGTCGATACTCAAGACAGTCTTGTGGGATGGAACACAAACAACAACCACACTGAAAGCACTTACGTGTCAGACACTGACCTCATCACTTTACGAGCATTAAGTCATTTAATTATCATAGCAACTCTACAAGAGGGGCACTATGTCATCTCCATTTCACAGATGAGAAAACCAAGGCACAGAGAGGTTAAGGAACTGGTTTAAAGTCACACAGCTCATTTAGAGCTGGGATTTGATGCCAGGCACTCTAATCTTCGAGTCCTTGCTCATAACCTCCATACTAGCCTCGAATCATTCATTTATTCTCAGTGAATGAATGAATCCAAACATAAGAGATAAACCTAAAGTCCAGGAAGGCTTTGCGATTTCCACCAAGTAAACCACTGCACGTCAGAGCACAGACAACCTTACCAAGGTCCCACAGTCTCAGAGCCAAGAGCAGGGCCTGGAACACACCCTCCACCCCAGCACCCCCTTTCCCTGCCACCCCTGCACCGTCACTCACCCTGGCAGGCGTCCTCCACCTTCTCGTACCCGGCCTGGCACAGGCACTGACCAATGGGCACCAGCCATTCGCCATCAGCTGCACAGTGCATGCGCGGCTCATCGCCCCCGGGCGGCACCACGGCGTGGTCCACACAGGTGCCAGCCACGGTGGCCAGGGAGGGTGCATCGGAGCCTGCGATGGTCTCAGGGAAGTGGGCCAGGCCCTGCAGCTGCTCGGGGCACTTTTTGTAGTAGACGCGCACAGAGAGCAGTGCCACGCAGGCCCCGATGTCCTGGAAGGCCAGGTAGAAGCCCTTGCGGGTGAGCGACCCCACAGACCGCTCCTCCACGTTCAGCTTCACGTGGCGGGCCTCGAAGTCGCTGCTGCCCGTGATCTCGTCGGGCGCGATGGTGTCGATTTTGGTGAACTGGCGCTTCTGGAAGTTGGTGCCATAGTCGACGTCTGACTCAGCGTAGTAGAGGTTGAAGGTCTCCTTGCAGGAGCTGGCACCCCCTGGGAAGCTGTTGCAGTCACGCACCGTGAACTTGAGCTCGATGAAGATGCGCTCCGCCTCACCGCGGTACACCCAGTTGGTGCGGAGCCAGTTATCCTGGTCTCCGGCCACCACGTTGCACACGGAATACATGTAGATGGGCACGTCATCCATGATGTTCTGCATCAGGTCCCACTGCACGGGCAGACAGGTTAGTGTGGGCAGCGGCCCAGGGGCAACCTGAGGCCCAGAGGCACTGCCCGGGCGGTGGAGCTGGGCATCAGGAAGACCCTCGTCAGTTCTTGCCATCCTCATTCCACGGGGAAGGAAACTGAGGCCCTGAGAGGTGCTGCCTCTCACCCACACGCACCAGAAGTGCTGAGCCAGGAGTTGCCCCCTGGTGTTTCTGACCCCAGTGCTGTGGTGCTGACCCTCCACCTTAGACTGTGAGTTGGGGCTGGAGAATGGGGGCCCCGTGTGACCTCGGGTGGATCACTGAAGCGCGCTATGCCTCGAAGTCTACATCTGCACACTGGGGACAAGACCTAGCTCACAGAATCGCTGTGAGGATCAACGGCAGGATGTCTACAAATGCTGAGCACCCTGCCTGGCAGGGCAAGATGACAGCACTGTCCCAGAGGCAGCAGGCGGCATCGTTACTACTCACTGTGCGCATGTGCATGGGCAAGTGTGAGGGGCGGGGAAGAGGTTAAGTCAGAAACAGAAGTGACCCCCCAGCACGTAGGTTTTGGCTTTGGGACAGATGAGTGCATCCTCTTCCCCACTTAGAACAAAGCTCAGCCTCCTCCAGGAAGACTTCCCAGGTTGGGCCAAGTGGCCCTCTCTGGCTCCTAGTTTCATGTCCCCTTTGTTGCAATACTTGGCATCTATGTGGTAACACCTACATTTGGCTCCCACGCTAGAGTCTGAACTCCTTGGGGCAGGGACTGCATCTAATTCATTTCTGTATGCCCAGGGCCTGCCTGGAACAGAGCAGGTGCTCAGGAAAGTATTTAATGAATAAATGAAGGAAGAAAGGAAGGAATGAAAGCAAAGAAAGGAGAGAGGCCTGGGCCGCACTGTGTGACAGGCCAAGACCTCAAATGCCCTTGGGCCTCAGTTTCCCACTTTGTATAATGACTAGGTTAGATTAAATGGCCTGAGATCCCTCCCAGCTGGACATTCCAAGATCTTGGAAATCCGCTAGAGCTACACCCCAGGCCTCCTTGGCACTAAGGTGACCAGGGACAAGCACTAACTCACATAGATCTGACCCACAGTGGGGACTGTCCCAACTAGCCCCCTGGAGATATACTTCTCCCTGGCTAAGGGCCCCAGGACAAACTCAGCAAGGACAAACCCATTATACAGAGCGGGAAACTGAGGCCCAGAGAGCCGCAATATCTTCCTCAAGGCCACATGCTTGCATCACGCAAAGCTGGAGGAAGGACCCCAGCGCCTTGCCCTCCAGCCCTGGCCCTAACAGTCTGGAGCAGAGGGCAGAAAACTCGGGTGGAGATGAGGCAACATCAGCTCAGCCCAAAGCAGGAAGGGGAAGCAACAGCTGGGGGAGCAGAGAGAGGGGCCCAGCGGGAAGGAATCTGATCCTTTTCCTGGCTGGGGGCTGCAGGCACCTGGGAGCCTCTGCTCCCTGTCTCCCCCTCACCCCTCACCTCCTGCACAGGGACCTGGAGGACACGTGGGGAGCCTTTAACCCCTTCCCTCCCAAGATGGTCCCTCTGACCATCAGCCTTTGAAGGCATCCAAAGGTCTCTGCTCTGCTAGGGCCTTCAGCTGTCTCCCAGCTCCTGCCACCTCTCAGGTCCCTTCTCTACCACCTTCCAACCTTCAGCCCACCCCGGGATGGCTGCCTGTAAGCCTGGTGCACAAAACAAGACACTAAGTATGAGCCCTGGCTGAGCTGTCTGATGTGGGCCGGCCCCATCCTCCCTGGGTCTCCTGTCCCTGTCCCCACGCCCCTGCCCGACCCTGAAGGCTTACCCCTTTGCCATACGGGTGTGTGAGCCAGCCGAGTTCCCCTTTAGCTGCAGCAAAATCCAACAATACAACTGGAAGAGACAGGAGAGAAGACCAATTAAGTTTGGGGGTATGTCCAGGGGTCAGGCCATGGTGGAAAAGGTGAGAGTCCCCCGGGATCCCCAAGAACGCTTGCTGGCTTCCTCAGCCCTCAGAGAGAGAGAGACCCCACTATATAGGGTCACCATATCCAAGGGACCCGCCTGTCAATAAATAGGGAAACGGAGGCCCAGGGAAAGGATGGGACCCAGTCAAAGTCACAGAGCAGGTCGGGTGAGGACTAGGCCTCCTGTCTCCTAGGCCACAGCTCCAGTCTCGCCACCCTCTCTGTCAGCCTCCAGCTGGGCACAGCGGGACAGAGCTCAGCCCAGCGGGGGGACAGCAGCTGGCCAGAGAGCTGGGGCCGGCAGGGTTGGGCTGTTAAATGACACCACGCTGTCCCGTCTGCTCCCTGGAACGAAGCCTCTGGGTCGCACTTCACACGCAGGCAGGCTTCGGGTGCCCTCATGTCCACTCCTGCCCGTCCCCTGCCCCCAGCATGGAAGACCCTCAGCCCCACCTCACACATATGTACACGCATGTCTCCTGGCACTCCGAGGAGGGAGCGCTGTTAGCAGGTGGGAACGGCTCCAAGGAGGGGAGGGGGAATCAGCGGGGGGTGTCTGGAAACCGATCTTCCCACCACAAAAGCCACAGAGCAGGGAGGATAAAGCCCCGAACCCACAGGGGCCTTTAGGAGGGGCCCAAAGATACACACAGCTGGCGAGGACCCCCTCCTCGGGAAAGCCGCTCTCGCTGCCCTGTCCCCCATCCCCTGGCCATTGCTCAGCCAGGGGTGCCTGTGGGACTGGGAATGGAAACCCTTAGAGGGGATTTCCAGGCCCAGAGGGACCAGGTTTCAGGACAATGCTGTCCCCAGAGAGGCAGCTGGAACCTCAGGGAGGGACTCACTGCCAGGGGCTTCCTTAGATCTAGCAGCTCCCATCCGTCCACCCTGGCTGTCTGCCAGGCTCCGTGGCGGCAGCCAAGACCCAAAACCCTGGGTACTGCCCCTCCGCCATTCCCAAGTAAAGTCCAGGGGGCTACCAACCAGTGCTACCCGCCTTGGAGGACAAGGAGATTGGGGAAGCTGAGGCATGGAACCTAAGCAAGGTCCCTGGACTCAGAGGGTAAATCCCAAACTTGGAAAGGGTAAGGGACCAAGTACCCCTTCCTTTGGACCCTGGAGCACAAGCAATAAGGGGCCAAGAAGCAGCATGCCTGAGGGCCGGGACCTGGGAGAAGGACTCCAGGGGTGGAGCTCCAGGTGGGCAGGGGACAGAGCAGGGCCTGATGTGGAGAGAGGGGTGAGGGGGGTCAAGCCAGGGCCCTGACAGGAGTCGCAGAAACGCTTCCCTAAGGTGAGACTGCCCGGCTCGCCTGAACTTCCGTCCTGGGCGTGAGGCACTGCCACCTGACCGCTCACCAGGGCCAACCTCTCTAAGAAGGGTCCGGCAGCCCAGACAAGGGATCGGAAATCCGACGTGGCACCTGCCCCGAGCCTGTGAGGGCTGGGTAGGGTGGTGGAGGGTGGATGGGGCAGGGATTTGTTCAGACATGCCCAGAGCCCAGGCTTGGAAAACTCACTAACTCCTCTAATAAATGGAATGTTCCGGCTACACAGGAAGGAGCCTGGAGGTTCCTGGCTCCGGCTGGGTGGGTCGGAGGACCACGGTGAGCACTCCTCATGGTCCTGCACACCCCTCCCCGGACAGGGAGGAAGCTGCCGTCCAGGCCCAAGGGAGGGGGCTCGTGGCTCCCAGGCTCTGAAGGGTTAGCCTGACACAGAGGGACCCCCGCCACCCCTGCCAGAGGTTCCTCTTCCAGCCCCCAGGCCTGGCTCTAGAAGCATCGCAGGGCTCAGTGTGAGTGGACAGAAAGCCTTCACACGGGAAGGAGCCCCCTCCCGGGAAATTCCCTAGAACCGATCACCAGGAACAGGAGCCCAGCCCTGTCGGCCCCTCCGCCCTGACTCGGGTGCGGCTCTCTCCTCAGCTCTGCCAGGGACTGAGGCACCTGCTTCCCTGAAAGGGGGTGGGGGGTTCTGGGGGCCCCTCAGCTGCCCCAGAAAAGCCTCCTTCTCTGCCTTAAGTTCCGTCATCACTGTCGCCCTTGCAGGTGCAAATGCAATACCACGACCCACTCCCTAGTGCCCCCTCCCCGATTCCCCATCCCTCTTTAACCAAGACTGGCTACAGGCGGAGGCAAGAGACTCTGGGGGAGCCCTGGCCAGTGTGGCTCAGTTGGTTGGAGCATCATCCCATAAACCGAAAGGTTGCAGATTCAATTCCCAGTCAGGGCACATGCCTAGGTTGTGGGTTCGGTTCCTGGTGGGGGCACATGCAAGAGGAAACCCATTGTTTCTCTCTCACATCAATGTTTCACTCCCTGTCTCCCACCCTCCTCTTTGTCCCTCCCTTCCCCTCTCTCTAAAAATCAATCAGCATGTCCTCGGGTGAAGATAAGCTCTGTGGGGAGAATGAAGAAAAAAAAAAATGAGAAAGAGGGCAAAGTAGGCTCTTACAGAATCAAGAAGCCAAGGACTTTCCAGGCCTCCTGAGCACTCTCCAGGCCTTTTCCCATCAGCCACCTCAAGTCAGCAACCTCCCTACCCCTGCCCAGCCGTTCCTGCTGCTGGGGAAAATCCACCATGAAACCACAAGGCAAGGGGCCCTGGGCTCTGCAGGCCAAGAAGCCAGATGCTCAGATCTGACCCTCGCTGTGCAGACGGCCCTGGCTGGTGAGGGCTTGGGCCTCCCTCAGTTTCCCCTTCTGTAAAGATTTGGTGTCTGTTGAGAATCTTAGGGGCTCCACCTGAGTCTCCAAATACAGCCTGGCTCCCCTGCCCACGGGGAGGGGGGCGCGAAAGAACAAGGGAGCTGAGCCCCAGCCTGGGTCAAGGTGAAAGGGGCATGTGCGTCCTCTCCCCTGCAACCCACCCCTAGGCAGACCCACCTCATCCAGCCTGAATCCCGAAGAATATAAAACAGCAGCTGCCAGCTGGGCCATCATCCCCCCCCCCCACAAAGGCACACCTCCTGGCTGGAGTCATGCACAAGGACCGACTCCTGAAGCCTACACGGAAACGTTGCAAACGGTGCCCTGCCAGGGCTCTGCAATACATGCCGTCCTCCCCCACCCCGTGGAAGGAGGGGGCTCGCCATCCAGGCCGGAGAGGGCTCAACACAGGAACACAGGGACAAGGCAGCTCCAGGCTTCCAGGCTGCGGGCTGGGGCGGCAGGATAACAATCGCCCAGCGGAGTCAGGCCAGCCTAATCCCCCCGCCCCCACGGGCAGCCTTTGAGAAAAGCCTGTAGTGATTCCAGCTGTCTCTCCCCTTCTCTCCAACCACAGTCCCCAAGGAAGGGGGAGGACCAAAAGCTGATGGAGTGGGGGGTATGGAGGGTCACAGAAATCCCTGCCACCCATGACTCCTGCAAGTTGGGTACCAAGAGCCTTGACTGATCTGGGACAGAATGCCACCACACACCTCCTCCCCCAAGCGCTCCAGTTCTGATTGTACCTCCCAACTTGCAAGAGTCAAGCCTCCAACCTCAGTCTGGGAGGTGGAAAAAGAAGGCAAGACTCAAGGAAACTTCTCACAGGGCCAGGGCTTCCTCTGCACTTCCCCCTGGTGGAGCCAGCGGAGGCCTCCTTCCACCCAGGCCTGCGGGGGAAACTTGTTCTCACTTTTGGAAACTAAAATCGGCCTCTGCTGGCTGGACAGCAAGATCCTTGGCCAGGAGCAGGAGTCCCCATTCTCTCTTGGACCCTAGCTGCGCGGCAAAGCCCTCATCCACGGACCTGCCAGCCCAGGGCAAAGTCTGCGGTCCCCTCACCCAGCGCCATTCTGGGAGCTCCGGGGCGGGGGTGAGTGATTCAGTCCCCAGCCTAGGGTGCCCGGACACCTTAGTGGCCGTGGGGTGACGGCTCCACACCTTGAGAGGCCGCGCCCCCACCTGCCGCATTTCCTTTTTCTGAGTCACCCACTTGCTCAGAACGCTTGACTTTGGGACTTCCTGTCCGCAATCGCGGCCACGAACCTGCCCCCCGAGCCTGGGAGTGCGGGGTGGGAAGAAGGAAAAGTTGCGCGTGGGAAGACTGGCCCGAAACTCCCCTCGCGCTCTTGTCCCAGACTGGAGGGAAAAGGGGGCGTGGAGAAAATCTCAGGGAGCAGCGACTTCCGCAGCGTGCTCCCCGCCGGCCGAACAGCCCCCTCCCCAAAATGAGGGGCCTCCACAGAAATGCCTTTTTCTCAGAATCGAAGCAAACGGGTTAGTGAATTCAGGTCACAAAGAGGCTGAGTCCGCGCACGGAGAGCCCTCCCGACACCCTATTCTCCGAGAAACCCCCGCACCCCGCCGGGGCGCGTTCCTGAAGCCGCCGCCGGGGCTGCGACCACGCGGCCCGCGTCGCGTTCCCTTCTCCACGGCCTCCGAGCTCCCCGCTCCCAAGCCGCTACCCCTTAGACCCTGCGGCCCCTAAAACCCTGGGAGGGGGTCCCAGATTCGTCCCAATCGCAGCCCGCGCGCCAGGGCTGAGCGGCGCCACGTCCGTTTCCAAAGTTGTGCGCGTCGAAGCTCCCGGGGCTCCGGCAGGCGCGGAGGTCGGGGAATCCGGCTGCCGGGGCCGTGTCGGGCTGGGGCGTCTGCCGGGAACACACTCACCTTCCTTGCCCTGCGCCGCGACGGCGCCCAGCACGCAGCCCCAGAGTAGGGAGAGGCAGGCACGGGGCGCCGGACGCTCCATGCCGCGCTCCTCGCTCTTTGCCGGATCTGTGCTCGGCTCCCGCACACCCGCACGCCGGCCTTAGTGTTCCGCTCCCGCCAGCTGCTCGCGCGCAACTTCTGCACCTCCTGCCCCAAATCCTTAATGGAAGTTGGGTGAGAACCGGCTCGTGTTCATTCATGCCCTGCGCCGACGTCACCTAAGCCACGCCCTCAGGAATGTCTTTAAAGGGGCCGGGCTGGCACCCAGAGAGAAGGGAGGGGAAGTCCCAAGAGGTTTTGCGAGAACCGTGAGGTCCTCTGGACTCGCTGGCGCCCCCGCTAGGCCCTCCGACGTTTGAGTGTCTCAAAGTGTCAGTGCCCGCAGGGCTAGTCTTGGGTGATCTCCGAGTCGCGACCCTCGCCCCAGACACCGCGATGCCAACGCTGAGCCTCCCCACTCTCACCCTTTGCCCTCTGGGACCTGGCTGACCGTTGGCCTGGCCTAGACCTGGGCTGAAATGGGCAGGGTGGCGGGACAGGCAAGGAGCAGCTGCCTCCTTCGCAGCGTGCATAGGAGGGGAGCTGCAAAACAGACCCACATGCCCCTCTTCCTAGACCTCTGAAGTTGGGGAGAGCACTTCTGCTCAGGGGCCTCTAAGAATACAGTAACCTTCAGCTCTAACCTGAGTCTTGGTCTCTCTCCTTCCTCCCTGAACTACATGAGCTTCGGCACCAACTCAGGCTTCTCCACCAACTACCAGACCCTGGGCTCCGGGCGGTCACACAGGCACTGGCCCAGCCCTCCAGCAGCATGGCCAGTGTCCACACAGGAGCCTGGGGCCCGGGCTCCCAGATCCCTGTGCCCCACTCCACCATGTCCAGGGGGTCTAGGGGTCTGGGGGACTTGCCCTGGAGATGGCCGGGGGTCTGGCTGGCCTAAGGGTCATCTGGAGGGAGAAGGAGATTATACAATGTCTGAATGACCGCCTGGCCTCCTGCCTGGAGGGGGTGAGGAGCCTGGAAGCTGATAATCGGAGACAGAGACTGGAGAGCAAAATCTGGGAACAGCCCTGGCTGGTGTGGCTCAGTGGATTGAGCGTGGGCTGGGAACCGGGGGCTCCCGGTTCGATTCCCAGTTGGGGCACATGCCTGGGTTGCGGGCCGGGTCCCCAGTGAGGGCCATGTGGGGAACAACCATGCATTGCTGTTTCTCTCCCTCTCTGTCTCCTTCCCTTCCCCTCTCTCTAATAATAAAATAAATAAAATCTTTAAAAAAAAAAATCTGGGAACAATTGGAGAAGGAGGGACCCAAGGTCACAGACTGAGGGCGTGGCTCCAAGACCAAAGCTCTCATGGAGGAGCTGGTCTTCATGAAGAAAAGCGAGGAGGAAGGAAACTCTGAGTTGACCGTGGAGTTGGATGCCCCCAAATCTCAGGACCTCCGCAAGATCATAGTGGACATCTGGGCCTAGGATGACAAGCTGGCTCAGAAGAACCGAGAGGAGGTAGATGAGCCCTGGTCCCAGCAGACTGAGGAGAGCACCACAGGGGTCGCCCCACAGATGGCTGAGATAGGGGCTGCTGAGATGACCCTCACAGATCGGAGACATCCGATCCAGTCCTTGGAGATCGAGAACGACCTGGACCAATGAGAAACCTGCAGGCCAGCCTGGAGAACAGCCCGAAGGAGGCGGAGACGTGCCATGCCTTGCAGATGAAACGGCTCCATGAGCTCCCGCTGCACCTGGAGTCAGAGCCGGCCCAGACCCGGGCAGGGGGCAGTGTCAGGCCCAGGAGTTCGAAGCCCTGCTGAACATCAAGGTCAGGCTGGAGGCCAAGATCGCCACCTGCCACCGCTTGCTGGAAGAAGGGGAGGACTTCCATCTTGGCGACTCCCTGGACAACGGCGACTCCATAGTCCATTCACCACCTGCAGGACTGTGGGTGACAATTGTCTCTGAGGTCAAAGACACCCAAGTTCTGAGGCATTAGGGCAGCAGAAGCAGGGCACCCCTTGGTGGAGCAGGAGGCCAATAAAAAGTTCAGAGACCATGGAACATAAAAAACGAAATACAGGCCCAGCTGGTGTAGCTCAGTGGATTGAGCGCAGGCTGGGAACCAGGGGTTCCCGGTTCGATTCCCAGTCGGGGCACATGCCTGGGTTGCGGGCCAGGTCCCCAGTGAGGGCCATGTGAGCGGCAACCATACATTGCTGTTTCTCTCTCCCTTCTCCTCTCTCTAAAAATAAATAAATAAATAAAAATAAAAATAAATAAATAAAATCTTAAAAAAAAAACAACAAAATACCTTGGAGCAGCCACATCTAGAAATGAATCCGACATGATTATCTCATTTAATTCTCATCTGGGGGGTAGGTATTATTACCCCATCTTATGGAGGAGGAAACAGGAGGTTGTAAGGACTTAAACAATATGCCAGAAGGTTGCACAGCACGAAGGTGGAAGAGCTGGGACTTGAATCTGGGTAGTTTCTGCTTCAACCACTGCCCCACACAGGGTAAGGGTGAGCAAGGCGCTGCTGTGCAGAACACCTACCCCCGACCCCGGCAGGGACAGAATCGGTTGGTCGGTTTGATACTTTGGAGGACACCTGCCTCCCACCTGCCCCTTCTAGGGGCCGCTCCCCAAAGGTTCCTCAGACATGAGCTCATCTTCCCTCCTGACAGAAGCGGCTAGCATTAGTGAACAAATGGAAAATGTCCTCTCCCCCGTCTGCCTGGCCACCCACGGCTGCTCCTGCCCAATCGCCTTGTGGCCAGTGTGGGGGGAGCAGCTGTAGCAGGCCTGACTTCCTGGGAGAGCCCAGCCCCCTCTGCCCGCCTCCTTCTCTCCAGCCCCATCCTCTCCTTGACTCCCTGGGACCTGCTGGCCGGCCCAGCAGCTCCTCTGGGCCACTCTCGTACCCAGGGCCTCCCCGCCAGAGGTGGACTTCTCGGCCTCTTGGCCTTGGCGCCTGCTGTTGGGAAGCGGGTCCAGACATCTCCCCTGGGGGGGTGGCTAATTACAGGTGCTGGGGCAGTGTAATTAAAGCCTTGGACCAGCACGGTTGGAGGAGTCTTGGTCTTCTAGAGTGAGTGTGCAAGCGTCCGTGAGAGTGTGTGTATGTGTTGGGGGGGGTGTGTGTGGACATATTGGTGTGTGTGGGTGTGTGAGCATGCATGGACAAGAGAGGATTTGTCTGTGTGTGTGAGTGCCATGCTTGGCAGTGGTCGAGAACATGGACCAAGGCGTCAGCCTGTAGTTTTCAAACATTTCACTTCTCAGTTCGCTCATCTGGAAGGTGCAGAAACCTGCTTCAGAGATCACATAACGTCATGCATGTAAACCACATGGGCCATGATTACAGAACACACTTGTGAAATCTCAGCTGCTGTGACAGTCATGTGGGGTACAACCAGAGGAAGTAGCATCTGTGGCCAGAGGGACGTGGGGTACGTGCACAGGGCGCCTCAGTGTGTGTGTGTGTGTGTGCACTACACAGTATGGATAAGTGTTTTGCATGCTGCGTTGGACCGTGCTGAGTGTAAGACTTCGCGTGTGTTATATGTGAGACTCTGCCTGTACCTGCGTGCTACATGCCATTTGCAAGCTCTGCATGTTGGACGTGTCACTAGAAGATACGAGGGCAGGGAGTTTGTACCAAACAGACGGTGTCTGACGCACAGCGGGTGTCTGGCAAACCTTTGCCGAATGTGTGAACTCACGCGTGAATGGCGGCATTGGCATGTTCTGTGTTGGTTGGTCTTATGTGTGCATGTGTGGGTTTCCGTGCGTGGCTCCTCCAGGCTGCACCCACGTGCCCCGGGCGCCGACCACCCACGTGCCCCCGCCTGCTGACTGTGTGGGCTGCAGGGCTGAGAGCGCGGCATGGAGTCACTATTGCTCATCTATGACGTTCAATGTGAGCAGAGGCCTGTGAGGAGGGGTAGTGTGTGAGGTGGCAGGAGGGTAGAGGGTGGGGCGGCTCCTTCGTCTCTAGTCACTCACCTGGTGACACACTCTCCCCTCTCCTCCCCTCCCAGCCTGGAGTCTTTCCCGCCCTGGGTGACTGCCTGGATGCTGGGAAGGAAAGTTCTTCAGTGAGTCTTATAAAGCGGCGCTGAACGATGGTATTTATAGTGACATAATAAGCCCTAATGGAGGCGGAATTACCCCGTAAAGGCCCCAGAGAGCCCTCAGGGCTGAGGGCCAGTGCAGCAGCAAGGCTTCCGATTCAGGCGGGGGGAGCCAGGGTGTGCTCGGGTGTGGTTGCCCAGCCTCTCCTCCGCATCCTCCCCCATGGTAGCCCACCGGCCTTTTCTAGGACTTGGCAGGGGGCTGGGGCGAGCAGATGACAAAGATCAACATTCAGACAATAGTTTTGCCCACCCCACCATCGGTCTGCACCTGCCTCTGGCCAAGATCACCCAAAAAAGTCATTGTAGCCAACACTCCGCAAGTGCTTCCCCTGGGCCAGGCCCGTTCTCGGCGCTGCACCTACACTCATCATAGCCCTTTTAGTTCTCCTCGTACCCCTGTGAGGCAGGCAGTCTCACTGCCCCCATATTGCAGAGGAGCAAACTTGCTTGTAAAAGTTGGAGCTGGCCCTGGCTAGTGTGGCTCCGTGGGTTGGAGCGTTGTCTCATGAACCAAAATGTTGCAGGTTCGATTCCTGATCAGGGCACATGCCTAGGTTGCAGGTTCAGTCCTCAGATGGAGTGTGGGGGCACATACAAGAGGCATCCGATTTGATGTTTCTCTCTCACATCGACGTTTCTCTCCCTCTCTTTTTCCCTTCCTTCCACCCTCTCTAAAGCATGTCCTCCAGTGAGGGTTAAAAAATAAATCAATACAAGTTGGACCTGGATTCTAGCCCTCAGTCCGGATCCAGCACACACCCTCACAGGTCCCTCTCTTGTCCGCTGCCTCTTGAAGCACTGAATCCCCCAGAACCCGGAGAACCATCCCCCAGCCTGGAACGACATGCCCGCTCTCTGGTGCCAGAGTCTTCGAGCCCGTCGAATGTCAAGCTCCCAGGGACCCAGCCCTCCCTTGAACCGAACCCCCATACTCCATGCCCCCCTGGACTCTGGTGTCAGCGAGCCGAGCTCTTTCTTGTCTTCTGGAGCCTCTGAACTGCCTGTCTCCCCAACGAGACTGTGAGCTCCCCAAGGCAAGGAATGGATTAGACACCTCTTTGCATTCCTGGCACCAGCTCCAACAGTGCCGTGTACACAGGAGTCATTCAACAGATGCTCACGTTTGATGCTGATGCTCTAAATCAGTTCCCTCCATTTATTTCAATTTGCATTCCTTAAAGGCCTCCTATGGGCCAAGCCACTTTCCCCATTGTAAACTCCCCACTCCCTGCAGCTCTGAAAGCAAAAGCTAACACTGTCCCCATTGTTGCAGGTGAAGAACGGGAGGCTCAGAGAGGAGAAGCGACTTGCCCGAAGCTACACAGCCAGTACGTGGCAGAGGCAGGACTGAAAGGTAAGTGTGTCTCGCCCCAGAGCCTGGCCTGCCTGCTCTTTCTGGAACACTCTGTATTTTTACACCTGTATCCCTTTGTCCAAGCTGCATCTTCTCCCTGGATGTCCTTTCCATCTCAGCGACTCCCACTCCTTCTTCAAGACCTATCTTGGAGCAACGGAGGAGAAGGGGAACACTGGAGCTCCCAAACGCAGGCGGCGGCCTGGTCTCCGTTGCGTGCAAAACAGATTCGGTGGGTGAATCGATGAATGAACGCCATGGGGGCCCAGCAGACCTCCGTCCTGCCACTTATCCAACTGTGTAGCCTGGGACACGCGCCTCGTTTATCGGTAAAATGGGCACAGTGACGCTCTCCACCCTCCGGGACTGGGGTTCAGTGAGGTCGTATCTGTGAAGCCCTCAGCACAGCGTCTGACGCACAGTGAGTGTGGGTGTATCTTAGCTATTGTTACGTTCACCATCAAAAGTCACTTCTGCAAAGCGGCTGTTCTCCCTGGCACAAACCTCCGCTCTCACACAACCCTACCTCCACTTCCTCGCTGTCCCTCCCCTTCAGGCAGGGGGCTCCTTGAGGGACAGAGCCCGGTTTTTGTTGGTTTTTATTTTTAAGATTCTATTTCTTTATTTAGAGAGAAGGAAGGGGAAGGAGAAAGAGAGGGAGGGTAAAACTGATGTGTGAGAGATACATCAATCCTTTGTCTCTCTGCAGCCCCCAACTGGGGCTTCACCCGCAACCCTGGCACAGGCCCTGACCGGGAATTAAACAGGCGACCCTTTGGTTTGCAGGCGGGCACCCAACCCACTGAGCCACACCAGCCAGGTCCAGCCTCCTGGTCTTATTCCATCTTGACCTACAGTAGGCACTCAGTAAATGTTTGGGGGTTGCACACACATGGGGGTACTCAGGCCCCATCTTTTTCAAAGGAACACATTGCAGAATGGCAGCCGCAAAGTGAAACTCCATGTTCAGCTTTTCAGGTGAGCTTTTTGGGGTGAACGTGCCTGAGCAGCATTGCTGAGCTCCCCTCCCCCAGTGAGGCAGTGTGAGGTCGGGGGAGGAGAAACTTAAATGTGGGCTCCCGCATTTGGAGGGGGGCAGTGTGGGAGGAAGCCCCCCCATAATTGCGGGGTTTCCCCCACCCCCAGAGCTGGGTTAGAGGCTGTGCTGCTTCCTTTGGGGCTTGGTGAAACTTCCTGGGACCCTTTGAAGTGGCTTCCGGATAAATCCTGCCCGCAGGGCCTGGATACGGGGCGGAGCCTCCGAGAGGGGCGTGGCCTCAGCCTGAGCCTGCCGCAGGGGCGCTGCCTTCCGCCCACCTCCCACCACCCACCTGGATTTACAACCCCCTTCCTCTGGTCCCTGGATCCGGGCCCGTCACCCCTCATTCCTCCTGGTTTTCCCTTCCCCATCTGGCCGCATCCTCCCACCCTTCCAAACTTAGCTTAGATCCCCCGACTCCCTACAGCCTTCCCTGACGACCCTGGCCTTTCTCCCTTCTGAGTACCCGCCTTTAATCAGGTTTCTTTAAAAATCAAAGTGCCCCACTTCTGGAGCCCCGGTTATGAGCCAGGCCCTGAGCTAAGTGCTCTGCAGCGCCACCTCACCCCATGCACACGAGCACCCTGAGAAGAAGGGGCTCTACCCTCATTTTACAGGTGAGAACTTTGACGTTCAGAGAAGCCAGTCACCTGCTCAAGGTCAGAAGCCTAAAGGGACAGAGGCATCTCCAAAACCTTGCTCTGACCCCCAGTCCCCTAGCCGCCCTTGACGGTGCGTGGAGAACTAGTCCATAGCCCGTCCTGTGAAATGTAATCTTGGTAGACAAAGTCCAACCTCCACGTTTTACGAAGCAGGAAGCGGGCCCACAGGAGGGGAGGGACTTGCAGGAGGTCACAGAGGCAGCCTGAAGACTAGAACCGCAGCCCCCGCGCCTGCCTTGTCTGTTGATCACTTGTCCCTTGTCCCGTCTTCGGCGCAGCCCCTAGAGGCTGTCTGCTGCGTGGAGGGCGCGTATCACCTGTGAAGCAAGTGAATCTAGAATGCAGAAACAGGTGGCCTGCCGCAGGGCTTCTGCACTTACTGCTGCCCCAGTGCCCATACCCCACCCCCATGTATTTTCAGGGCTGGCCCCTCCCCTCCTTCAGAACCCAGCTCATCTGTGACACTTGACCTGATCACCCACGCCTGGACTCCCCACCTCCCTTCCCTGCGGTCTTTGTCTCCATTGTGCGAGCTGCCACGTTTTACGTGTTATCGCTTATTGTCTATCGTCTGCCTCCCCCTCCCCCGTTAGCGTGTGAGCTCCGAGAGGGCGGGTTGCCAGGGGCCTTGATCATGGTGGGCGTGTCCTCCCCGCCCCCACCCCACCTCCGGCAGTTTGGCACTGAGCTTTGTTGAATGGGTGAGCAAACGGTATGGGGGCTTCCCAGCAGAGTGGTACCGAGAACTCACCCAGTATGACCTGGGCTAGTTACTTCTCCTCTCTCTGTCCCTTTCCTCATTGGTAAATTGGGGGGTACCAGTGGCTCCCCATCTTAGAGAGGTGTGAAGATGGCCCAGGTTACTACATGCCAAGCACCGAGCTCAGCCACACCCAGAAGCCCACTATGAACTCCAGGACAACTAAGGGACTAGTGGGGGGTTCCCGTGGCTGCAGGAGGTGGGCTGACCAGCCCCCAGGGGCCCCAGGGACCTTACCTGAGTTCCAGGATCCTCTGCTGCGGCCCTGGGGTGCTCTGACCTGCCAGATGCTTTTCCTACATTGCCTTATTTCATCCTCACCACAGGCCCTGTGAGCGGCATGTTCCCCATTTCACAGGCAAGGAAACTGAGGCTTAGACAGGGGAAGGGACAGTTCAACGCCACACAAGTAAGTACAGAGCCAGGAACTGAACTCAAGCCCGCCAGACTCCATGGCACTCAGTGCTACGCAGCTAACTGCGTGACCTCCCTGCCTTCTGTCCACCGCAGCCCCCTCCCTGCTCTGCGTTCTGACGGTCTCACCTGACAAGCCGAGTTCCCTGGGCAGATATGGCAAGGAGGAGGGGGCTGTGGGTGGCCAGGGACTGAGGGGACACTTCTGGCATCCCAGGGTCGTCACTTACTGTGAGACCCGGGGAAGGAGCTTCACCTCTCACTCAGGACTTCCGTTCTCTCCCCGGTCAAGTGGGGATAAAAATAATGCCATACCCACCTTGTTGGGGGGGCAGGCCGGGAAGGTGTGAAAAACCGTTGGCGCAATGCCTGGCACATGGCAAATCCTCTGCAAATGTCAGCTGTGATTATTTTTATCACTGACACCATATTTGGGGACCCAGGCTGGCACCGTACCTGCCAGGTGGCACCCTGCTTCCTGTGTCCTGACAGTTTGGCTGCTGGCCTGGTGGAGGCCCAGGAGGAAGAAGAGGGAAGGGTAGGGAAGCCGCTCTGCTTGTTTTCTGAGACCCTGCAGGTGTGATCCAGCCCCTTCCCCTCCTTGGTAGCACTGACAGGCCCACAAGGCCCCAGTCCCCGAACCAGGCCAGGCCCAGGTCCCCTTTGGGCCACGCTCCCTGGATATACCCGCCGGGACCCATCCAGCCCCTGGGGAAGGGCAGGGACCACACACTCAGGCTCCTATTTCCTCCGCGTCACCAGCCTGTGTCCTCACAGGCTGACACACATGGCAGGGAGTGCCGAGAACACAGCCCAGCCCCAGCACCCCACATATCTGTGTATATCCACACACACACACACACACACCCCTTTCCTGCACACAGATCTCAGGGGCTCTGTGGGGACCACCTCAGCACAGGAGGGGGGCTCCTACCCCCCAACACCCCTGTCCCTCCTTCCTGTCCTGTGTCCCTCCATGGGTCTATCCATCTCTGTCAACCAATCAATCAGCACCCATGGGGCCCAGGCCACTCCTTCCCAGCTCCCCCTCCCCATCCACCCACCCATCCACAGTCTGTCTGTCTGTCTGTCTGTCCGCAGCTAGCCTAGCAGTGAGCAATCCATCCTCACTCCGTCCTATGCCTCATCTCTGCCACAGCCTCCCCAGCAAGACCCCGTCCCCGCTCTCTCAGCAGGGTCTCATCACTCCTCCCCATCCATCCCCACACCCTCATCTGTCTCCCTTGTCTGTCAGTCTGTCTGTCCATCTATCCACGCTACTTCCTTCCTCCCCCACCTGCCTGGCCCCCTCAGCCCTCTCTGGGTCCCATCCATCACTTTCAAGACAGCCTTGCCCAGCTAGGTAGTCACCTCCTGGCAGCTCCCAGCTGTCTGTCTGTCAGTCTGTCCACCAGGCCATCCATCCATCCATCTGCCATCCCATTCATCATGCCACTGCCACTTGTCCATGCTCGCCACCACTCACCTGTTCTCCGACTGGGTCCCCTGTGGCGCCCCTCAGCCAGCCCCTGGCAGGGGTGTGTGCATGTGGACACACCTCTTCACATCTGCAGGTATCTCTGTGATCTCTTCCACGCATGTGTTCCATCCTGTGCTGAGTGCAAGGGGACCAGGGGTGTGAGGGTGTGTGAGCTGGTGTGTGAGGGTGGGGTGTGTGTGTGAACTGGGGAGCATGGGGGGGTGAGGGGCCCGGGGAAAGGGTTGGCTATTTTCCTGTGTGTTTACACTTTCACCACGTTCTGTGATCTATTCAAAAATAAAGACATAATTTGAAAAAAAAAACCAGCCTCTATTCTTATCTCCTGATTCCTTAAGAGGGGCTTGACCAAATGCCTCTGTGGTTGGGGACCCAGGCACCCCCAGCCCTGGAAGTCCCTGCCTGAGGCCATCCAGTGCCCTCCTCCTCCTGGTCCTGCTGCTGCTGAGACACACACAGAGGGGCAGAGACAGAGAGGTGCAAACTTCGGGGGAGCCCAGGAAAGCGCCTGGAAGAGCCGGGCCACGTGGAGAGGAAAAAGCCGGGAGGAGGCAGGAGGGAGGGGAAGGCAGAGCCAGACAATGGGGTTGGCGGGCTGTGGAACTCCAGTACCGGTGGCTGGCGACCTCCGGCTAGGCTAGGCGAGAGGTCAGGTTGAATTAGCGGGCCCTGGTGTCAGGCAGCACTTTGTAGAGACTGGCGTGGGGGCGCGGGGCGGCCGGGCCCCTGCCCCCGGATAACTCCCTGGTCTCGCACCCTGGCTGCCCGGGCTTCCGGCCCTGCAGGTGCTGCCTTTGAGGGTTGCCGCGTGCGGTTTACTGCCGGGCTGAGCCCCTTCCCTGCTGCGAGGAACCGCCTCTGTGCCTCGTAAAAGGGGTGGGGTGGCCCCTGTCTCCATGGAAACGGGGACAACTCCGGGGACCTCCACAGGGGACCGGGACATCCTGGTGCGGTGGGCAGGTAACACTTTGCAGACAGTTTGCTTGTTCCCCTCAGGTCTCAGCTGCCCCTCCTTCCCAAGCCCCATTAACTGCACCCGCCCTCACCCCTTAAAAATCATTTCCTCCAGAAAGCCTTCAGCCACTGCCACCGGGCCTAGAGGCCTCAGGGGTGCCTCATAACGGTAATAATTCATAATAATCACAGCTGCATTCTGAGCTCTATCTCCGTGCCAGGCACCAGACTACCTGCCTCATAGCCATTACCCCATCCATCAGCATTTGTCCTCACCCCAACCCCGAAAGCGAGGCGGACGAGGAAACTGATGCTGGCAGACAGGCTGCTCGTGGCCTCGAGCTAGCAAACTACCCCCTTCAGCTCACTGGGCTCACTGGACTTCAAACTACCCCTTCCCTAGGAGGAGGTTGAGGTCTGCCCTGAGTCTTCCTGGGGCCCAGCTGACTTGGGGGTGCTGATAGAGGGGTGAGGGCTCCCTTTGGGTTCCTGGGAACCCTGCCACAGCCCCCCAACTTTAGATTCCCATCTGAGAAAGGGAATTTTGCACCTGGGGCTTCCCGCTGACCTGCCAGCCCCAGGAGCTGGCCCACAGGCGTGCCTGGGTGTGCACTGAACAGAGTGCGAAAGCCCGGCTTTGAAGGTCTTCCAATGGAATGTGGAGCTCCAGTGTGCCCCAGAGCCTGCGCTTCCCCCCACTCCTGCGCCGTGGGCCCCACCCCTGTGTCCTGAGAGGGTCTCCCCAGGCCAAGCCCCTGATGATGCAAAGCCATCGCTAAGGGGCCTCCCAGCTCCAACATTCTGGAGAGTCCCAGGTCGTCAGAGGATGCTATACTGTCCCCCCGCCCCCCACCCCCAACTAGATGCCCCTGGGGAAGCGGGGTTGTGCCTCTCCCGTTAGACTGGGCCCCCCTAAGGGGCATCTCTGATACCTCCCCAGGTCTGTGGTCACCAGAAATTCAAAGCCCTGAGTGGCTGACCACACCGGCCCATGGACTAGCACGTCCTGGGCGTCTGCCCCGCCCTCCCCCTGTCCCGAGATCTGGGACCCATGTGATGGCTCCTGGCGAAGAAATGCAGGCTCTGCTATGGAAACGGACGGACGGCCGCATCCCGGAGCCTGAGACCTTTCCCCGGCACTGACGGGGGAGAAGGGGAGGAAGGGGCTCAGGGACCGCCTCCTGGGGAGCAACCACGCTGAATCATCAACGTTCTGCTTAGTGGCCATGCCCAGCCCCTCCAAAATGTGGACAACAGCCCAGTGAGCTGGCTGTGCTCAAGCCCGTGTTATAGAGGGGAAACTGAGTCTCAAAGAAGGAAAGTCACTTGATTACGATCACCCCCCGGAAAGCAGCCGCCCCGTTCTTTCCCCGGCACCCTGCCGCCTGCCCCTGTCTGTCTCCCACCCCATTCCGACCCGGAACCGGTCATCGACTCATCCTCTGCAGTGTTGGGTGAGCGCGTTGAGGGAAGGAGGGAAACAGGGTTTGGTTCTGCTCTGTTTTGTTTTAAATCTGAGGCCCCAGTGCCCAGGCCAAGGCCTGGGATACACAGGTGTGTTGAGTACACCCGATAGGGAACAGCTGTCAGCTTCCACACTCCAGGAGGGACGGTGCTGCCCCCAGGTCAGCCCAGCCAGTGTGTATGGAGCATCGGCCACGTCCTGAGTGCTTTGTACCCTTCACACTCCACAGAGACCGGCGCACAGAATCGAGCCCCTGTCCTGTGACCTTTCAGAGACTATTCATGTGCCCGTTTTACAGATGAGGAAACTGAGGCTCAGGGCCAGGGTTGGCCATTCGAGCCAGATCTACATGTCTTTCACACACAACGTCCTCCTTGCCAAACTGGCATTTCCCTAGGAGGAGGTTGAGGTCTGCCCTGAGTCTTCCTGGGGCCCAGCTGACTTGGGGGTGCTGATAGAGGGGTGAGGGCTCCCTTTGGGTTCCTGGGAACCCTGCCACAGCCCCCCAACTTTAGATACATGTGTGCATGCACTTCCATGAAGGTTTATGAGCAAGGATGTGGGGGCATGTTGCGTGTGGAAGGGGAGGTGTGAGCAGGGCTGCCGACGTACGTGAGTGCCCACGTGAGTGGGTAGGAATGCACATGTGCCCGTGTCTCCATTCCCAGGAGAAGGGGATGGGGCAGGGGAGGGGGTGCTGGCACATGCGGATGTTGTGTATCCAGGTGTGCATGCTCTTGTGATGCTCATAACGTCCTCACAACCCCAGGCTTAGGGAGGCGAAGGGACTAGCTCAAAGTCACACAACTGGCGTGTCTGTCTGTATGTGTGTGCAGGTGTATGTCTCCGTGCCCGGGTCTGTGTGTGTTCGCGCGCAGCGGGCAGGGTGGGGTGGGGAGGGGTGGGGTGAGGAGGGAGGGCTGCAGCTCCAAGCCTGTAATAGACCCTCCCTGTCTGGCCGGGCCTGGAGCAGCGGGTGGTAATAACTGTTTTGCACAAAGGATCCACCTCATGTCACAGCCTGGAACGTGCCTCTCGACCAGCCTGACACAGACCCCCGCCCTGCCCCAGCCGGAGCCTGACCCCAGGCTGATCCCTGGGGTGTGTGGAAGGGGGCGGGCGGGTGTCTCTGGACCCTGCCCCGCTTTCCTCATCTCCAAACCGGCCTGACCAGGCTCCGAAGGGGAAGGGCTGGGTTGCTCAGCAGTCCTGCCAGTTAGCATCCCTGCCTGCCTGCCTCCACCCTCAGACTGTGAAGCTACCAAGGAAAGGAGATTGTAACTCCTCCAGCGGACTGGGAGTTTTCCTCACAGCGGAGATATTCCCAGGGCAGAGGCTGGGACTTCCGCCATCAGACTGGGACGTCCCCCAGCCCGTCAGCACTACGGGGTACATCTCAGAGGAAGTCCCACAGACCCCTCAAATCATTGTCCAGTCCCCGCCCCGTGAGCCTGACAGGGGAGCCAGGGCAGTGGGACAAAACTGCTAAGCAGCCTGGGGGTCGATCCCCCACCCCCACCCCCACCCCGGCTCCTCTCCCGCCCCACCCCGGCCCAGCCATCTCACGGACTTCGACTGACCTTCTTCCTCTTATCGAAACGTCACCAAAATGAACCATCGAAACTTCTGGCCTCTGGACCCCCACATCCGACCCTGCCCACCCCTCTGCCCTGCCCTGACACCCAGGGCCCACCACCCATCAGTTCTGCTCCCAGGAAGGCCTGGTGTGGGGGGCAGAACTGGCACCGCAAGACCGACATCTAAGAGGCCTCCAGTCCCCACCCCGCCTGGCACGGTGCCTCCCCCGCCGCTCCTGTCTCTCCTGACGTTCGCCCCTCTGCGCCCTCTGGATGCCAGAGCAGGGTGGGGTGGGGTGAATGCGGTGCCCAGGGCCAGTACCCATAAAGACAAAGTCTGGCCGGAGGGTGTGACCCATTCAGGGGAGATGGCTTGTCCCTGATGAAGAGCAAATAGCACTGAGGAGGAAGCTGTGGGGCCCCTCAGTTTCCCGGCTTCTCAGGGCCTGGAGAGACCCTCAGCTGAGCACCGCAGAGCGGAGAAACTGAGGCCGAGGGGGGGAGGCTAGTCCAGGCTCACACAGCCAGGCTGGGGCAACAGGGAGTCCAGTCTGCCCTGGGCACAGTGAACAAGGGCCTTGGTCACAGGCCGGTGGGTGCCCTTTACTCACTCAGGACTTGGTGCCCCTCGGGTGCCCCACATGGACAGCGGAGGGTAAGGCCAGCGAGCCAGTTTTATTACAGGAGATAAGAGAACCGCACAAAGCAGCCGGCACGGTGCCCGGCACACAGAAGGTGCGCAGTGACCTCTCGCCTAGTCTGAAGTCCTCGAGCTGGGCCAGAGCTCCCTGCCCCCAACTTCTTTCCGGGGCAGGGAGGGGAGGGGGGGAGGAGTCTTGCCTCCCCCAGGCAGTCCCCCTCCCTGCTGTGACTTCCTCCACTCTCAGCCTGTGTCTCCAGGTGCAACCCAAAGGCATGCCCCCTCCCCTTCAAGGGAAGTAGAGCTTCCTCTTCCACTGTGCCACCACCTTCCTGGCGATAGGGGTTTGCTGGGAGTGACCGCTGCCCGGCCTGCTGACTCAGCGCCGGGAGCTGGGGCTTGCATAGCAACAGGCACAGGCCCTGGGCAAACAGAGCCCTGGGCAGCCACACCCCCACCACAGGAATGCCGCCGGATTCCTGGGGGTACCGCGGCACTGGGCCTGCCACCGGGGGTGGGGCGGGTAGGCACCTTCCTTTGCCACCTTGGCTCCAGGAGCGAGGTGTGCTCCAACCAGGTCCCAGGGCCCCACAGCCACCCAGGTCCTCAGGCCAGCCTGCTGGGGTCCAGCCCACAGCCAGGGCCTGGCACCCTGAGGGAGGGGCGGGGTCCAGAGTGAAGCCACAAGGCTCTGAAATCTTTACAAGTCGTCTGACCTTGGGCACCGCTCTCTGAGCACAGGTTTCCTCATCTGTCAAGGGTGGGGGGGTAACAGCAGGCTTCTGGTGGAGCTGCGTGAGGACCAGATGAGAGATCGCAGGGCTTGGCCTCCCTGTCGGGATTCAGGGACGGGGACCCTCAGTTATTGAGCCCACATCCCTGTGACAGAATGAGGGAGGGCCTGGGGCCCTACAGGGAGACTGAGGCCCAGAGAGGGATTTGTATCTCCCTGAGGCCACATAGCAAGGCCAAACCCCAAGGCTGTCTGCCCATCACACCCCGACCGCAGCCAGCGCTAGCAAGACCCACCCACAGTCCCTTCTCTCCTGGGCCAGCCTGAGTCCCAGGGCTGGGAGGACCCCAAAGCCCCCCTCCAAACACTGCCCAGGGGTAGACCTGGCTGCAGGAGGCTCAGGGTGGGGACCAGACTGGGCACTGCCTAGGGCAGGGCCAGCCTCACCCCTCCAGTGCTCAGCACCCCCGCATCCGGCAGTCGGCAGTCGGGTGAAAACTTCCCCCAGGAGACCCATTTCCCTCTGCACCTGCCTCTGCCACCTGGTGTCTCCATCCTCCCTTCTGTTTGCCTTTGTCCTTTTTTCTGTCTCTGGAAGAGGCCACAGCACAAAGGAACCCTGTTTCATGAAAAAAACGCCCTGACTGGGAGCTGGGTCACCTGGATTTGCACACCGATTCTGCCTCTGACTTACTGTGTGACCTTCAGCAAGTCCCTTCCCCTCTCTGGCCTTCCATTTCCCACCATCCCATCAGTTGCCATGAGGATTACTCAAGATCAGGAAGTGCCCAGCACGTAGTAGGGAGCTCCATGTGAGTGCCCCAGCCCCCCTGCACCCCCCAGCCTCTCACCGTCTCTAATCCCCCAGATCTGCTCGCCTTTGATATTCCTGTCGTGGCTGAGCCGGGCTCTGAATAGGAACTGAGGGCTCACAGGCAGGCTGGGGGGAAGCGGGGACTCGAGCAGGAGCAGAGCCTGCCAGGCCTGCCCTCTGGAGGGGACTGTGGGCCCCTCACCATTCACCGTTAAGCCTGGATCCGGACGCCTTTGTGCCAAGAACAAAACCCAGAGGATCAGCTGTTCCCAGACCTGCCTCTCTCAGCTCCGGAAGGGACAGGAGCCTGGGCCTGAGGGTAGACTCTGCTCTCCCCAGGGGCCCTGGGGGGGCTGTACACCCCAGGAGCTCCCCAGCACCCCAGAGTGTGGGGGCTGTGGTGGGTGAGCAACCCTGGGTTCAAATCCCACATGTTGCTCATGGTGAGACTCGGGTGAGTGTGCCCATGCTCCAAGCCTCAGTGTCACGGTCTGTAAAGGGGACATTATAGTGGCCCAACCTCACGGAGCATGAGGATTGCACCAGATGAGCTTTCCCGTGCGTGGCAGTGCCTGGGGCCCAGGGGTGCTCCAGGCCTGAGTGCAAAATACAGGTGGGAGTGTGTGTGGGTGGGAGCTGGGGGCTCTGAGCAAGCCTGGCCAGGTGTTCCGGGAGTCAGCTCGTGACCAATCCCCGCCCACTCTTCCTCCCTCAATGCCCTCCACAATCCCCGGGGCACATGGCCCAAGTACCCTGGGCCTGGGGCTGCAGGGACCTAGAATGCGTCCCTAGAGAGGAAGGGTGGACAGTTGGAGCCTCTGGGGAATTCTGGACCCCTGCAGATCAGGCCCGAGGGGAAGCCTCCCTCCCGAAGCCCTCCTCCCGCCCCAGTCCTTTGCCTCATGGGTCTGGTTGCTGTCAGCTAAGTAGCCACAAGGCTTGGCAGGGGCTGCCGTCTGGGGGCATGTGGGAGAGGCCTTGGTGGGAGCAGGGGGTCTCTCCTGGGACTCTCAGGCCCGAGCCAGTGTCAGGGGACAGGCTGTGTCAGAGGTGACCGAGAGCAGGGCCCCGGCAGCCATCACTTGAGTTTCCCAGGCGGAGGGCCAGGAGGCCTGTGGTCACGCTCAGTCTGGGGCTGGGCTCCGGCCAACCGTCAGCAGCAGAGATTATTAGGTGGGTTTTCGTTTAAACAAAAAAGAACTTTGAGTGGAAACATGTGTCTCTTCTCCCCACCCCCCCGCCTCTCTCCCTCCCTGTCTCTTGCCATGTCATCTTCAAGTATTTCTCTTTTTCTCGGTGCCTCTTTCTGTTTATTTTCTTCTGTCTTGCTCTATTTCTGTCTCTCTCTATCTCTCTCTTTCTCTCTCTTGACTTTCTGTCCATCTCTGTCTCATCTCCATCTCTTCTCCATCTCTTTCTCTCCAGCTTCCCGGGGTCAGGAGTGGTACCATACTCCTCACTTGCATGTGGCCCCGCCCCCGGCATTCCGCCCTCCTTGCAGATGGCACCTCGAGGAGGCATCACGGCCCCAGGCAGGAGTTCTGCCCCAGGTAGGGCGACTTGTCCCCTCCAGGGCGCGGGGTGTCAGGGCAGCTTCCGCTCCAGGACCCAACACCTCCACCCTTCTGTCTCCCTCCTTCCAAGCCCCAGCTTCCCCCAGACCCACCCCTCTTGAGTTTCTTTCTATACCAAGCATCTAGAAATAATGCTGTAGCTTAAAACAAGTTTTCAACCACTGACCTGGTCCAAGCCACCCATTCTGCAGCCGAGAGACTGGTATCACGGGGAACCACACGGAGAATTAGGGGGAAAGCATGCAGACCCAGGAACCCATTGCAGGCACCTTCGCCTGCACCTCAGGAAGGGGAGCGTCCCACCCCCAGGTTCACGGTCACACCAGTTCTCAGTTCTGGGGGTTCCAGAAGAGTGGTTGGCTTCTGGGGAGTGACAGCCTTTCCCTGAAGTGGTCACCAGCATGAGAGACGCCCCAGGGAAGTCACAGGCCCTGGCTGGGGACCCTTCCCTCCAGGACAGCCCTGCTGCTGGGTCTCTACCTTGCAACCCCTTCTGATGCTCCGTGGGTAGCACAGAAAAGACATCAGTTGTCCAGGTCTCGGCTCAGCCTCTGAGTCCTTCTGAGACTGTGCACGTGAGCTTTCCTCGTACTGGCCTCAGTTTCCCCACCTTGTAGCAGAAGGCTTGTCTTTGCCACTGGGCACCTTTTTCCCCAAGCATTTTATCGTGTCCTTGTCTGTAGACCCCTGGCTGGGAATGCAGTCTTCCCCCCGGTGTGGGAATGACCCTTCTCAGCACAAGCAGGTCCCCTTAATTTCCAGGATCACTTGCTGCCCCCAGGGTACATGCACCTCAGATGCGACAGCTAAGAAGAGAGACACAGAGTGAGGGATGTCACCATGATCTGGTACCCCATTGTCTAAGGTGTGCCCCTGGGGTCCCAGGGTGCTGCCAGCATGCAGGTAGGGGTGGGGGGGTAGGGATGGGGATTCCAGGGGGTCCCTGCCTGGGTGGCAGAGGGGAATTTCTCCCCTCTTCTGTGGTGCCAGGAGTTAAGCCAGATAAATGAGGGGGATTAGCCAGACTGGGGCAGGTGAGCCTGTCTTTCCAGGTTTGGGCAAACTCTGTCATCACCACTGAGCTGCTCTGCCCTCCCCCTGCCCCGCCCAGCAGCTCAGCTTCGGGAAGTGGCCCAAAGGGAAGGGCAGGGGGCTGCGTAGCCACCTCCTCCAGGAAACCCAGGAATCCTTGGGCTAGGGGTCAGGAAGGAAAGATACGCCTCCCGGGAGCCCAGGGGTGGGAAGGAGATGAGGTGCCGGTCCCCACAGCGGCTGTTTCTCTCTGCCCACTGGGACCCCACAACAAGCCACAGTCAGGGCCTCAAAGGTGAGACCTTCTACCAGTCTTGCTGCTCTTTCCACGTCTGGGTAGGAACTTGGAAATGAATCATTTCATCTTCACCAAGGCCCTGCAGGGAGGAACCTTAGCCTCCTACTTTACAGATGAGGACGATGAGGCCCGGAAAGGGGAAGAGGCTTCCCTGAGTACACAGAGCCCGTGCTGGGCTGGCTCAGGGAGAGCGGGCTGTTATATCTTCACGAATCCGGGAGCCAGGTTTCATTCATACCTTGAAATCATTGGCGAGTGGAAGTATTTACACCATAGCAATTGGCAAATGAAACAACCCTGGGTGTTTTTTGTTTTCTTTCAGAGAACAAGTTGTTAAACATTTACCAGTTCACCACTGGCTGGAGGCCACAGCTTTTATAGTATCTCGAAAACATCCCCAGTTTAGAAAGTTTAAGCATTTAGCAAGACTGCTCCCTTGTCTCAAGACCTGTGACAGATTTGAGCCTGTCTGACTTCAAGGTCAAAGAAATTCCTCCTTTTCCTCCTGACACCAAGGGTTAGCTTCTCTGTCTACTCTGCCATGAAAACTTCCTGTCCAGGGCAAGAACTGTCCTGGCTGTCCTTTTGGGCAGGGATTAAAGGTACTGCAGGGTTCAGAGTGCGGGGCTGGCCTGCCCTGACCTGGGACACTGTGATCAATTCCATAAATATTTACCAAGCGCCTCACTTAACCCCCCTGAGCCTGTCTCTTCAGCTGCGAAACGAGGTCCTTCAACCTGACAGCATCCGGCCAGCCAGCCAGCTCTTCATTCGGTTCCAGCTCTCCTGTGCCAGCCGACCCCTGCTCGGAGCCCTGGCCTACCCCCGGCTTCCTGTGTCACCTCAGGCCTCAGCCTTCCCATCTCTACATTGGCATCATCTGGGAGGGTTCCTTGCCGTTTCTCTCCCCATTTCAGGTGGGGGTGGGATCCCAGGGGAGGCTGTTAGGGAAGAAATTGTTGTCAGGATAACCAGCATAGCTGGGGATACAAAAGCTCAGCAGTGGCTCATACCCTGGACACGAAACACACCTGTGTGACTCACGCCAGCAGGGTCCCTATTTCTGTTCACTTGAATGCAGAGTCCAAAGAGCAAGGAGGGGTGGGACATGCGGGCCAGACTTCCTGATGGGGTAATAATGCAGTCACGGCTAATATTTGATGAGCACTTACTATGCTCCAGGGCCTGTACTAAGCAACCGCTTTATCTCATCTAATCTTTACAACAAATTCACAAGGAATAATATCCATTCCTTTACATAAGGAAGCTAAAGCCCTGAGCAGGAAGTGACTTGACCGAAGTGCTTGTTCATTCAGAAAATATTTATTGATGGGAAGGTATTGTCTCAGGGATAGTTTCTGTTCGGGATGATGAAAAGTTTTGCAGATAGTGGCAACAGTTGCAGGACAATATAAATGTACTCCACGCCACTGCACTGCATACTTCAACGTGGTTAAATGGTCGATGTTATGTGTATTTTACTGCAATAAAACATTCATTTAAAAAGTCGCTACTGGTCCCCAGCTATGTCCCAGGCACTGTGCTGGGTGCTGTGGACAGCAGTGAAGAAAGCAGACAACTATCCCTACCTTCGTGAGGCTGCTGTTCTAGAACAGTGTTGACCAAGAGAACTTTCTGTGGGTGGAATGACAGATGATGTTTCCTATCTGCTCTGTGCCATATGGTGGCCATTAGCCACATGTGGCTACTGAGCACTTGAAATGTGGCTAGTGTCACTGAGGAACTAACTCCAATTTTACTCCATTTTAATTAATTTAAATTTAAATAGCCAACAGGCCTGGCTGGTGTGGCTCAGTGGATTGAGCACTGGCCTGGGAACCAAAAAGGTCGCTGGTTCGATTCCCAGTCAGGGCACATGCCTGGGTTGCAGGCCAAGTCCCCAGTAGGGGGCGTGCGAGAGGCAACCACACATTGATGTTTCTCTCCCTCTCTTTCTCCCTCCCCTCCCCACTCTCTAAAAGTAAATAAATAAAATCTGGAAAATAAATGAATAGCCACCAGAGGCTAGTGCCCACTGAACTGGACAGTGCAGGTCCAGGTCAGTCTCAGGACAGGTCGGTGATAGAGCTGGGCTGGACCCAGAGCTGGTCTCCCCTAGCGTTGCTTACCCCAGCTTTTCCCCACTGCGGTTCCGCAGCCGAGGCCGCCTGCACCAGGACTGCCGGGGCAGTGTGCTAACAGCCCAGATTCCCAGGCTCCACCGCAGACCAGACAGGCGAGGAGGGGCCCCGGGGTCTGTATCTTTGTCAGGGTCCTGGATGCTGGTGCACGAGAGGTCCAGTGTTAGACTCGTCAGCCTCCTTGTTCACGACTGCCAGCTGGGAAAAGCCTGATTAGGTCCGACGTGTGCTGGGCCTCCTAGGCCCGGACCAGGCCTGCGGAAGGGGCTGTGCCCCGTTCAGGGCTTCCCCACCCCAGCTAACCCAGCCTTGAAGGAATCCTGGCTCCCAGCCTGTGTTTCCTTGCCACTGTTCCCCAAAGAGCAAAGCGAGATGGCCTTGTCATACTCCGGGCACAGGGGCTGGGGAGGGCTCCTGAGTCCCCTGTGTCATCTCCCACCGGTCCCTGGGGCTCCCCAGTCAGTCAGCTGGAGGCTTTGGCCCTAGCGGATGGGCAGCGGGAGAGAGAGGCTTGGCCTGGCGCCCCACCCTGCAGACCAGCCTGGTCAAGCAAGGGAGGAAGGAAGCAAAGGCAGGCCAGGGGCCCAGCGGGGACAGGGGTGGTGGTGACGGAGGCCTCAGGAATTTGAAAACAAACATGTAGCCAGCAAGGGAAGAGGCTGCTGCTGGTTGCTGAGCCAGGACAGACCCAGTTCCCTCCCTCCCTCCCAGGGCATGAGGCCTGCAGGAGTGAGTCCCAGCCCTCCTCACGGTGGCCCCAGTGCCCAGGGAATTTCCACTCAGTTGAGCGGATGGGAAGGCCTTTGGGGGCGGTGGGGACCCCTGGGCTCTGCCCAGGCACCAGAACATCCTGCCTAGAGTAAGGAGAGGAAGCCACAGAGAGCAGGGAGCTTCGGGAGTACCCGGGAGGAGGCTGAGCAGCAACAAGGTGCCTCATCAAGCGTTGTTTTTTTAAGATGTTATTTATTTATTTATTTTAGAGAGAGGGGCAGGGAGGGAGAAAGAGAGGGAGAGAAACAGCAATGTGGTGGTTGCCTCTCACACGGCCCCCACCGGGGACCTGGCCCGCAACCCAGGCATATGCCCTCGACTGGGAATCGAACCGGGACCCTCTGGTTTCCAGCCCACACTCAATCCACTGAGCTACGCCAGCCAGGGCTCATCAAGCATTTTTTGAGCACCAACTGTATACCAAGAACTGAGACAAAAACACTTCCCAGCTGGTAAGGGAAGCAGGCACAGGGGAAGGTGATACTGAGGGAAGCCCAGGAACATGTGGGCCCTCTGCAGTGTCAGAGAAGGCTCCCTGGGTGACGTGGCCCCTGAGCTGAGCCCTAAAACACAAATTTTGCCAGGGCAGAAGAGAATCTTATTAACCTCACCACGCCATCTCCCAGAACCAACACTCAGTGAGTAGCTGAGCAAGTGGGAAGAAAGGAGGGAAGGAAGGAAGGAAGGAAGGAAGGAAGGAAGGAAAGAAGGAGGGAAGGAAAGAAGGGAGGAAGGGAGGAAGGAAGGATCAACTGAAAAATGTGAAGTCTGCAGCCTCAAGGTCCAGACTGCAAAATCTACCTTCTCTCCTCTCAGCTATGAACTCCCTCCATGACGCTAGGGTGCTGCTCCCGTTTGATACCCAGAGACCAAAGCCGACCTGCATGGGTTCTAGTGTGACTCAGGCACTTACCAGCTGTGTGACTTTGGGCCTGTTACTTAACTTCTCTGCTCCTGGGGGGGGGGTCCATTCTCTGTACAATGGAGGTAATAATACTGCCTTTTCATAAAGGTTTTGTAAAGATGGAGTGAGTTCAGGTAAGTGCTTAGAACAGTGTCGGACACGCAGTCAGCGGGAACTACAGAAGTGGAGATATTCTTTGGGCGCTAACTTACCCATTAGTCACTCGCTCTCATATTCATTCACTGATTCACTCCCCGTTCAGGCCCCCGCTCACGCACCCCTCCCTCTTCACCAGTCATTTCTTGAGCAATCCCTCTGCCCGGGCCCCCTCCTCTCCTCCAAGCCTTCGGAGCCCCCTTCGCCAGCCCTGGAAGGTGCCCGCCTGCTGCTAATTACCGTGACAACTTCGCTAATTCCTCCCAAATCTAAAACAAACAGGAAGAAGTTGTCTGAAGCAGGAGTGATGCTAAGAACCAGGGTGTGGGCACCGGGCCTCCAGCACGAGCCCCTTGCCTGGGGATCATTACCCAGAGCTGCCTCAGAGAGGGCCAGGCTCCCAGTCTGGGGGTGCCAGCTGAAGCCCTCCCCAGGGCAGCCTTGCCCACCGCCCTCTCTGACAGGCTGGATTCTTCCAAGTCCCAACCTCATCCAGCCAGCGGCCTCTGCAGGGCCCACTGCCTACCCACCCTCAGGCTCCCTAAGGCCAAGAGCCCCAGGCCCGGGACTTAAGCCAGCTCTGCTCAAGCTGGGAGCCCGGAGCTGGCGGAGGTGAGAATTCTGAAGCTCAATCCCACTGCACAATCAGAGCTGCATGTGGAGCATAATGATTGCATGCCGATGAATGTTAGATGGGCAAGCAGAAGATTCCATTGCTTCCTTCTTCCCCACAGGCCCTGGGAGAACAGGTCATGCAGGGGAAGAGTCTGTGAAACCATTTCTTGGACACCTCCCACAGGCCCGGCCCCCTGCTGGGCACTTTCGATCCCTTTAACAGCACGCTGAGTGGAGGTGATAACTTGAATCTCATCAATGATGGGAAAACCCAAGCTCAGAGAAGTCAAGGGACTTGCCCAAGGCCACACAGCCAGTAAGTGTGGTTCTGGAATTAACATCCAGGTCTTCTAATACCCCAGGGACAATCAAGGCTGGCATCTGGGGAATTGGAGAGAGGCTGGGTTTGGGCATGAGGTGATGTTTGGGCCAGAGGGTGGGGTGAGAGAGGAGAGGTGGTGCAGGGCGGGTAACGGGAGCCTAGCCAGGTCCAGGGCTCCGGGCAGGCCCTGCTGTGTCCTGGACTCAGCAGGCTCATCCTGTAGAGCTGCCAGGGCGATACCAGCCTCGATCTGCCAACTCAGCGATTGCATCGGTTTTCCTGGAAAACAGCAGACGTAGTGGGGGTGTCCAAAAGGGAGTCACCTGTTTGGAGAAAGGGGGCGTGGGCCCTCCATGCTGCCCTGCAGCTCCTCCCCCAGCCAGTCCCTATGGATTTGCCTCCAGGTGCTTGGGCCAGCCCCCTGCTGCTTGCTCAGACCACAAAACCACTGGATGCAGCTGCAGAGCTGACTGTGGAGCTGAGCCCAGGGTGTCACTGGGCCCCTAGTGACCAGTGCTGCCAGCCACCTCCTCAGCCAGGCAGTACAGCCTCCAAGAACATGTCCACACCTGCCTTCTGCGGCGCCTTGTTTTGCCCCACCCTAAAGGGGGCAGGTGTCGACGGGCACTGAGGTTAGGTGGACATGACACCTTTTGGTGTCACTCTTCTTTGGAGGATGCCATGGGTCACAGCTTTAGGGACACCAAAGTCCTCTGCTGGGTCAGGTTCGAGGCATCTCCCTGCCCCGTGGGGAACGTGACATGAGATCAGAAGAGGGGCTGGGTCAGGAGCACCCCCAATCCACAGGTGGGAGGGGGGCAGGTGGCCCCCACTCACGGGCACTTGTCACACCCTGGAGGGGATAATAGGATCATCCTCACGTGAGGCAGGACTGGACAGAGAGAGGGAGGGCAGAGGCACTGGGAGGGCCGGGCCAAGGGCCTGCGGGCGTCTCCGTTCCCCTCTCTGAGCATCGGTACCGTGCTGGCAAATGCTTGACAGCCCGCTCTGGTGCAGGGCGAGGACGCAGCGCCAGGGGCTGACGTCTGTAGTGTAAACACTCCTAACACGGCCAATTTCCAGCCCCAACTTGACATCACTGAATGCAGGGCCAGGAAGAGCAGCTCTGGAGAGCCATTCTGAGTGAGCTCCGGAGGACGCGGGCTCAGGGATCCCCATCACAGTCCGCCCAACCTGCAGAGCTGCTGCAAGGCTGAGGGGCCGGGGAGGTGGTCCTTACAGCAAAGGGCCTCAGGGAGTAGCCCCAGCCCCCCAGTCAAGCGGGCCAGGGTTCAAAGAGGCCCTGCCTGCCACTTGCTTCGCGACCAAAGGCAGGTCCGTTCCCCTCTCTGAGCTTGGGTTTCCTCCTTTGTAAGATTCGGATGATACAAGCGAGTGGGACCTGCTGAGAGGGCTGTTTACAAGCTAAGGAGGCAGATGGCGGGGCAGGCAAGGTTTAGTGCCCCATGGTGACTTTCCTAGGAGGGGGTCTCCGGAGTCTCTAGGGACAAACATCTCTCAGCCTTAGGAACACTCCCTTTCCCCTCACCCCACTTCAGGGCAGTCTCGGAAGGAAGGGGTGCCGGGTCCAGTTCAGACACACACCCCCACACCTGAGCTCAGTAAACCCGAAGCACCCCCGAGTGCCCCAGCCCATGCTAGGGCCCCCGAAAAAGTCAGAGAGCACTGCCCTTGAGGTGCCAGCTGTCCAGTGGGCACACAGATGGTGACACGCCCTGTGGCGCTGCTACCCTGGAGGCCGGGGCGATGGGGACAGGAAAGGGGCTCCTGACCCATTGCTGGGTCTGGTGCGGGGGGGGGGGGGGGGGGATCCCTGGAGGAGCGGCCGTGACTGACTCCCTCCCGTCTTCTTCGTCAGACCTTTTCCTCTCAGGGCTGAGGTCAGAACTGTGGCTGTGATCCCATTTCCCGGATTCTGTGCCCTCCCTCACCCCCGCCCTGCCTGCTGTTCTGCGCCCCCACCCACCCACACAGCTAAGCTAAGCGTCAGGAGGTCTCAACACTCTGGAACGTGAGGAGCAGGTAGGGCAACACCCTCAGGACCCCTGGGTCCCAGCCCTGGGTTCTGCTGCCCCCTGGTGGCGGGACTGGGAAGGATACCACTAGCACAGGCGGCAGAGAGGGGGTAGGGGCGCCGGGGGTGGGGGGGATCCAGTTAATGAAGAGCAGTCACCACAAAAAATAAAATGATGATGATATTCATCACAATTAATCTGTACAGTACCTTCCCAGTCAATCAACAGCTGCACAGAGTAGACTGAAATCAGATGGGGCCTAAGTCCTGATTCAGTTTCCGCCCGGTTATGTGACCTCAGGCAAGTCATGTCCCCTCTCTGAGCTTCAGACTCTTCATCTGTAGAACGGCTGACAGAAATAGGGTTGCCCTGATTCATTTGTTTCAAGCTTCGCCCTGTACACCAAAAGGTTGTGGGTTCAATTCCTGATCAGGACACACACCTGGATTGTGGGCTCAATCCCTAATCAGGGCATATACAGAAGGTAACAGATCAATGCTTCTCTCTCTCTCTCTCTTTCCCTTACTCCCTCTCTAAAAAATCAATAAACACATCCTCGGAGAGGATTTTAAAAAGCAGATTTTTTAAGGATTAAATGACCTAGTGCTTGGCACATAGGTTGAACTGAAGACAATGACAACACCGTTGTCATTGTGACGCTTGCAGGTGGGCCCTACACCAGTTCCCCTTTGCATAATGTGCTCTGCAAAGGCCTCTCCCAAGGTGTCACATCCTTGGATCTGCATTATTATTCCCATTCAACAGATGAGGAAATTGAGGTTCAGAAAGGGAAGCAACTTTCCCAGAGCACCTGGCTCGTAAGTGGTAAAACAGGACTACAACCAGGTCTGCCTGACTCCCCACTCTGGAAGCTCTAACGCGTCTGAGAATTTCCCGTGTCTTCATTGCCTCATTTAAACAAGCAGGCGTAGCCTCTGCCACCTTCAACCTCTTCCCCCACCTTCTCCCACACCCACCCCGCCATCTAGAATGCAGGGCCCAGCAGCCAACCCTTCCCTCCTTCCTGACCACATCCCCAGCCCTCAGGGCAGCTCATGAACCAAGAGTTTGAAAGTGGCTTCCAAAGGTCATCCTGTCCACCCCCTGCACCCCTCCCAAGCAGGTGACTGCTCATCCTGTTCTTCACACCGCGAGGGGAGGAGATTCCACACCTGCACTTCCGCCAGCTGCGCATGTGTTTGTCACAGCTCCCAAAGCCGGGAAAGTCTACCTGTTGTCTAGCCAGAGTCCCTCCTGCCAAAGGGGCAGCCCGTGTCCCTCCCTTTGTTCTTTCTCCCAGGAGTGTCAGAAATGCAATCTGGGGAGGACACTTGAGGCCCAGAGAGAGGGACCCTGCAGTGGGGAAGGGTCACTTGGGGACAGGAAGTGAGAGCAGAGCCCAAGTTCAAATCCAGGTCAGGGTGGCAAGAGTGGCCCAGCCAGTCTCCTGGTGCCCAGGGTGGCCTCAGCCCAGGTGGGGCCACCTCACCCACAGCCTGCAGGCACCCAGCCCCTCCCTGCCCCTGTGGCTCATAGCAGGGGCCGGAGCAGGAAGCGGAGCAGGTCTGAGGGTGTAAAGAGCTCAGGCTTGGGGTTCCTGCGGAGCTGGGTTCAAATCCCTTTCCGAACCTCTCTGTACTGAGCACGCCACTAGGCACCGGGGCCGCAGCCAAGGTCCCAGGGACTGAGCTCTGGTCCTCACCGAGCTCACAGTCCCGTGGGGGAGGTGACAGTGCACGGATTAATAAAGGAATGACCAAGGAACCAGAGTGGTGAGCGGGAGGGTGGTGGGACCCCACGCATGGGTGTGACCAGGGAAGGTCTTCCGAGGAGGTGGCATTTGAATGGAGGCCTGGATAACAAGAAGCCAGCCTTCAAGATCTGCGGGGAGAACACTCCAGGGAGATGAGCCGCCAGGGCAGACACCGGAGATGGAATGAGCCTGGAGCCGGAAGAGCAGCTAGAAAGGAGGCGGGGGCAGCCGGCCTGTGTGAGGCCCTCCCTGGCACACAAGGCTCGACCAGTGCCTTGCTCTCTCATGTCAGTTTTCTTATCAGTAAAATGGGATCCCCACTACTGCTTACTGTGGAGACGGACACACAGGCCTTGTCCCAGGGGGGCGGTCCACCAGGGGTACCTAGCATCTTATCATTGCTCTAATGTCCATCCATCAGTGGCACCCTTCAGCGTTTAATTTCAACCCCGTCCCCAGCCCGAAGCACCCATACCAAGCACACAGGGCTGCCCAGCCGCCCAACCAGTTAGTCAGGTGTGGAAGGGTTTTCGGTTTCTCCGAGTGCACTGCACTTCACAGTTTATAAAGCGTTGCCTCTGACCCTTCCATTGCTCTTCAAAGCTGGGTTGCCCTGGGAATCCTTGGAGTCACTCCTGACACAGGGCCTGGCAGTCCCTGGCGCACAGCAGGGGCTCACAGAATGTCAAGTCCAAGTCTGGGTCCTGCGGCTCACGCCCCCTTGATGAACTTTTACGTTCCAAAGGCCTTTCTTCCTCCATTGGAGGAAGGGTCACTTTCCAGCCACACAGATCCCTAAGCCAGGAAAGTTCGAGCTCACAGCTCAGCCCTGTTGGGCTCAGAAGGCACTTCCACCAAAAGCCAGAAAAACGATCAGAGGAAGAAGGGTCTTTGGGTCCTCCACACGGAAGCAGAGCAGGAGCAGGCCAAGGCCAAGGCCGAGCTCAGGTCAAGGAGGGAAGCCACTGACTCCTCTTGTCCTCACTTCTCCTCAAGCTGCTCGTTCCCAGAGGACAGATCCTGGGTCTGGCTTGGTCATGCCCCTGACCTACCACCTCCATTTCTGCTCTTGGGATGTAGCCTGGGGGGGCCACAGCCCCCAGGAAGCCCCCCCCCCACCCCTGCTGTGAGAGCTGGCTTCTCCCTTATTTGCACATCCACAGCCGCGGGGTTTCTCCCACCGGGATGCTGAGTAAAGGTTCTGTTAAAGTTTAACTCCTGTGCACAAAAGTACAGACCTTAAGTGTGCAGCTCCATGGTCTGTCCCAAAGTGAACAGTCTCTGTAAACAGCACGCCGGTTATCACTCCCGCCTCAGGGACCCCATCGTGACCTCAGGGCACCTCATCCTGACCTCTAGCCATCAATTCGCTCGCCTGCTTTGGTACTTTGTGCAAAGATAGCCACCTAAGAAGTCCTCTGTCGTGTCTGGCTCCTCTCCCCTTACGTTTAGATTTGCCCCTGTCCTCACACGTAGCTACAGATGGTCTATTCTCATCACTGGATTGCACTCCCCTGTGTGAGCAGACCACAACTGATGCATTTTCTCATCAACGAGCGTTTGGGTAGTTTCTAGTATTCTGGCAACGAATGCACAGTACTGCTAAGAACATTCTAGTTTGCGTCTTTTGAGGCACGTACCTGCGCATTTCTGTTGGGTCTGTACCCAGAGAGAAGTGGAATTGCTGGGTCAGAGCACAGGCATGCACGCGGCTTTGGCAGATGCGGCCGCTCTGTTTTCCAAAGCAGTTGTGCCGGCAGACACCCTGCCCACAGTGCAGGGCAGTTCTGGCTAGCCCACGTCCTCACCGGCTCCCAAGGCTGCCTGGGAGTCCCTGCTCTGGGAGCCGACACAGGAACAAGTGACCACGTCCACGCTATGGGCTCCACGCGGGTCACCCAGAGGCGAGTGCCTGCTGGCGCTCCTGGTTCACCCTGAAACCTCAGTGAGCCCTGAAAATGAGCAGCTGAATAAGATGTTTTGTAAGTTCCATTTCAGGATAAACTCAACAATAGGGGGGACAGCAGGATCCCATCAGGCACTGCTGAGAAGCGGGTTGGCCCTGGCTAGGGAGGGGGTTGCCAGAATCCATGGAGACGGGCTCCTGACGTTCCATGGTTTGGAGACTGGCTGAGCAGACAGCCTCAGGGGCCAGAATCCCTGCCACAGATGTGCCCCCTCACCCCGCAATCTCCCTTCCTGCTCAGTACTACCCCACCTTCTTCTTTCTCCAGCAGCAAGCAAAGGCAGGGCCCTCGGTCCTTGGTTAAGGCCAAATATCAGGGTAGGGCCTACGGGGCAGAGGCAGGTACCACTGAGAGAGGGGCTCTCCCAACATGCCTTGCTTGGATCTACCTCCTGGGCAGGTGGGGAATGAGGGAAGTGGGGCTGGTGCACCTTGTGCAGCCCTGGTCTCCCTGCCTGGCAGCGTGACCCCGAAGCCAGCCACCCCCCTCCCCAGCCCCCGGGAATCTAGCGCAGACACGAGTGTCAGCCAGAATGCAGATACACCAGGGCGGCTGGAGGCTTGTGTCCTCTGCTTCGCCAGCCCGGCTCTCGCCCTGCAGACTCAGGACGGGAAGAAGGACAGAGGCCCGTGGGTTTTCACTCAGCGCAGGAGCCCGTTCTTGGACTCCCTGAGTTCCTTAAATCCTCAAGAGACAGAGGCCTCGCCACCTCCCAAGGGCCCCCATGCTCCGGCCCTGCAGCTCTGGCACAGGAAAAGCCACTTTTTTTTTTTTTTTTTTTTTTTTTTTTGCCATTTCTTTTGGGCCAGGCACTATGTCAACCTTACATAGTATATTTCACAGCAGTTCCATGAAGTAGGTATGGTTTTCACCATCCCCATTTTTCAGAAATTCTGAGGACTAGAGCCACTGTCTTGCCTTCAAATCTCTCTCTCTCTCTCTCACACACACACACACACACACACACACTCTTCCTACCTCTGTCCAATAGGAAGGCCAAGGAGCAATGACACCTCAAGAGCAGTGAGCACCCAGAACTTGGCTCCTAGACACTTCTCACCAGTGAAAGGAACCGCATGCCTTAGAGAAATGGCCGATCCTGCCACGGAGGCAGGGGAGACACGAGGTGAGCTTGGAGCATCTTCCAGTGCCAGAAAGTGAGGAAATGCTTGGAAAACTAAAGGATGGGAGGATGTCAAACCCACAGGAGCAAATCTGAAAGAGCTCCCAATGGCCCACAGTGGAACAATTTACACAACAAAATCAGTACCTTAGGACTGAATTATAACCCAAAGGATAGGATAGATAAATGCACGGGTCCATGCTGATAGAAATAAATGGTTGGTTAAATAAGTTGGGGGCAGGGGGAAGAAGGACAAATGTCCCTGACAGGAGAATTCCAAATACTAGGGGTGGCCACACCCTCCAGGAGGCGGGGCCTGCCTCCACCCCCCCCACACACACACTGTAGTGCCCGCTCGCCTCCACAGCACAAAGCCTGGCACACCAACGCCAACCGTGTGACCGAGATTGACACCACCGGGAATGAGTCACATGCCTCCTGAGCTCACGTGATGAGAAAGGCACTTGGCCGCTGTGGTATTCTTGCCCCAAACTCATAATTCCTGTCTAGTCGGAGAAAAACATCAGAGAAACCCCATCAGAGGGCCAGTCTAACAAAGCACTGACCAGAACTCCTCAAAATAGTCAAGGTCACGAAAAATAAGGGACGCCTGAGACCTCACCCTGCCACAGACCAGAGGAGACGGAGGAGAGGTGACGACCGAGCACAATGTGGGGTGTCCTGAAGCGGATCCTGGGACAGAAAAGGGACATTGGCGGAAAAACTGGTGAAACCCGAACCCGTGTGTGCTTCGGGTAATAGTCACACGCCCTGTGGGTGTCTCGGTGCTGATGGCCGTGCCCCGTGACGCGGGCTGTTGACAACAGGGAACTCATTTGAAGCGGTGCATGGAACTCTCTGTGTAGTCTCTGCCACTGTTCTGTAACTAAAAGCTTTATTTTTTTAAAAGACCACATGGGTAGAAACATCTGAACCAGAATTCAAGTTCAGAACGTGCCCGCCTCCTTAGCCTGCACACTCCACTCCCCTGCACTGTCTCAAGTTTGGAAGGCAACCCCAAAGGCCTCCTCATGGGCATGAGCTTCTCCCCACTGGCCCACGTTCGCCCTCTGGGACCCCCCAACCCATGTTTGCTTTGCCCCACAATCTCCTTCTGAGGGCTGAAGGATGCTCCCATCCTCGCAAGCGTTCTCCATTCCCTGGTCCTTTTTCTCTCCTGGGTGACTTGGATTCCAATGAATTGGCCTCCCCTGCATTTACCCTTCCTTTGCAACAGCCACCAATTCCTCTGGGGGGTCCACAGGATTTCAGGGCACACAATTCCTGAGCCTGGCTCCAGGGATAGAGCACACAGCCTGGGCTTAGATCTATCAGCATGCACCACGCCCTGGCCTCCGTGATCAGCCCAGAGGTGACCCAAGCTGGTCCTATCAGAGAGCGTCCCAGGACTCCAAGAATGTGGAGACAAACCCAGTTCTCTTCTTCCATGCCAGATGTGAATGAAGAAGCCCCCAGGAGCCTTAGGATGAAGTTAACATCAAGAACAGCAGAGCTGAGGCCTGACTGGTGTAGCTCAGTGGATTGAGCATGGGCTGTGAACCAAAGGGTCGCCGGTTCGATTCCCAGTCAGGGCACATGCCTGGGTTGTGGGCCAGGTCCCCACTGGGGTCCACAAGAGAGGCAACCACACATCGATGTTTCTCTCCCTCTCTTTCTCTCCCTTCCTCTCTCTCTAAATAAATAAATAAAATCTTAAAAAAAAAAAAAAAACAGAGCTGAGAAATGTGAAGGGCTGGGTCCTCAGAGACCACAATGAGCCACTGGATCGAGCCTTGTCTGAAGCCCACCCTACTCTACACTTCTCAGTCATGAGAACTGTGGTAGACGAGGAAAAGATCTCCCAAAATATGTCTATATTCTAATGCCCAAAATACATCTATATTCTAATGCCTGGAACCTCTAAGATGTCATCTCATATGACAAAAAAAAGGGGTGGGTCTTTGTAGATGGGATTTAAGTTAAGAATTATAAGATGGATTTTCCCCCCAAATATTTTATTTATTTATTTTTAGAGAGATGGGAAGGGAGAGAAACACTGATATGTGAGAGATACATCGATCAGTTGCCTCTCACACGCCCCCAACCAGGGACCTGACCCACAACCCAGGCTTGTTTCCCGACCAGGAATTGAACCAGCGATCTTTTGGTTGGCAGGCTGGTGCTCAATCCACTGAGCTATACCAGCCAGGGCTATAAGACGGATTTATGTTAAGAATTAAGAATCTGGGTGGGCCCCAAATGCAGTCGCAGGTATCCTGATAAGAGGGAAGCAGAGGAAGATTTGACAGAGACACCGTGGGAAGGCAGTGGCCTCAGAGACAGAGGCTGGAGAGATACAACTGCCAGTCTAGGGGGCTGGCAGCCACCGGAAGCTGAACTAGACAAGGGACGGCTCTCCCCTAGAGAATCTCTCTGCTGCAGCATGGAGCCTGGATGTGCAGACACCGAGATTTTGGCCCACTGACACCAACCGCAGAGACTTCTGGCCTCCAGAACTGTGAGAGAGCAGACTTGTTCACATCATTTAGTTTGCAGTGATTTGTTACAGAAGCCGTAAGAAACAAGTACAAGAACTAATAGTGTCTTTAATAGTTAAGCCTATTTGAATGTGCTCTTTTGTTCACAGCAGCCCAAAGCAGTCTGATACGCAAGCCCCTCCCAGCCTCCCCTGGTTGAGAGAGGAACTCTACAGAAGGGCAAATCCCCCATGGGAGGCAGCCCAAGACCCTTCAAGTCTTTAGCTGGGGAGATGGGGCTGGGTGGGGGCAGCATCAGACGGCTCACAGACTCCAAGCAAAGGCATGACGGGAGTTTATTTACAGACAAGTAGCAACCAGGGCCCACACAGGCTCTGGCCAGAAGACCCCAGATACACAGAGGCCCCGGGACCCATCAGTACAGAGCCTTTCCTCGCCAGGCCCCTGGCAAAGGGACCAAGAGTCAGGCAGGGTCAGGGACATGGAAGACAGAGGGCCCCAGTCCTTGCAAGATATCAGGTCACCTGTTGTGGCCCCATGCCAGAGGAAGAAACCACCCTTGGCCCTGGAGAGTGGACACCGAGAAGCATGAGGACGGCTGTACTCTCAATGCCCGGCCACAGAGCAGAAGTCCCAGCAGCGGCGGCTTGGGGCACAGAGACACTGCAGGCCCCCTCCAGACCTGTCCGGGAGCTGGGCGTGGAACTGGTGTCCCAGGCCACGGCTACCCGTCACGCAGGAGGCTCCCCAAGTTTGCTGGTGGCGCTTGTGATCCGCTTATTCTCCCGGAGGTTTCGGAGGCGGGCACTAAGGCTGCTGATCTCCTCCACGTAGGCCTGGGGCACCCACCCCTTCTCGCCGTCTGCCAGGCGGACCCCCTCCAGCCAGCCTAGGGGCACACAGGCCAGGAGCAGCATCAGTGGCATCAGAGGGACACCAGGGCCAGGGCTGAGAGGGAAGGCCCCTAGGTCCTGATGCAAGCCTCATCTGTACCACTGCGGCCGAGGTGATGTCATCTGAGCATCTCCCAGCTCCAGGAAGGCCCCTGCCTCTGGGAGTCTCGTAGAGGAACTTCTGACCTGTTTTTTCCTAACATCCTCAAAGAAGGGTATTTCCCACTCTCCCCCATCAGTCACTCTCAATCCTACATCTTTACAAGTAGGAAGTCCCTCCTCTTGTCTAACTTCATTCCAGCATGCTGTGGCTGGTTGATCAATGCTTGCATAACCTTTTCCTGTGATGTCTCAGCCATCCGGCTACCTCCTGCTCATGCCAGCCCCATCAGGGAGGCCTTCCCAGAGGGGCCCTCTCACCGTCACTGGTCCGGGTCCTCACTGCCAGGATGTCGGTCTTCTCCAAGGTCAGCTCGTCTGGCTGCAGCGCCTTGTATGTCCTGACACACTGAACCTGGGGGCGGTCTGACAGCCCAAGAGAGACTGAGGGAGTCCCCAGAGCATGATGGGGTGGGCAGGGAGGGGCAGTGGGAGGAAGTGAGGGGGTGGGACGGTGGTCGCTGCTGCTTCTTTTCCTCTGCTGCTCCCTACCCACCCTGGCCACTCTTCTCCTCTCTTACCCTAAACACAAACCCCAGGTGAACCGGTCCCTCCCAGCTTCAGTTACTGTTTCTGCGCCCAGGGCTCTCTCCTCCCCAGCTCAACCCAACACCTTGCTCCGGATCTCCAGGCCAATGCCCAGCAGCCCCCAGAAACCCCCCACAGAACAGTAACGGCCCCCTCTTATGCCCCCTAATGCTACTCTGGTGCTCCCTCCAGGCCATCATTCTTGACTGGGATTCAAGCCACATCACTGCCCCATGTATAACACTCCAGGGCTTCATGCTCCTCTTAGAATAAAGTCCTAAGTCCTCCCAGCAGCCTCCAAAGCCCTGCATGGTCTGGCGTTGCCCCTCGCTAACCTCGTTTCCTCCTTTTCTTTGCCTCTCCCCTTCGCTCATGAAGCTCAGCCACACTGCTCACCCTGATGTTCCTCCAACACTCTAAGCTCCCTCCTGCCTCAGGGCCTTTGCACTGGCTATTCCTCCTACCAGGAGCGCTCTGCCCCAGCTCTTTTCTTGGCTGCCCCTCCTCGTCCTTCAGGCGCCTTCCCTAACCGCCTCTTTGGAATGGGAAGCTCACCCACCAGCCTAAAGAGAATTCCTGCAGGGCTCAAGCCAGAGAATCTGTTCCAGTCCAGGCCCTCAGCTCTTTCTACCAAACTGGGTGGGCTGGTAGTATTGGGTAAACTTGGACAAGTCACTTTACTTATGGAGGCTCTGTTTTCTAACTGGTAAAATGAGCATCTGTGGGGAGGAAGCGGGAGAATATAAAAGGCTTTGTCATCTCCTGGGTGCTGCCTGCACACATGGGGGTCGGCCTGTCCTATGTAAATTCTTCCTGTCCTTCCATGTTCTGCAGAGCTACTCCTGACTACCCCAGGCCACTGGATCCCTCTCTCTGGTAGCTCTGCTGGGCACAAGGCACCCAGGATTGGAGGGAAGGGGGAAAAGCAACGAGGCACCCAACCCAGGGGATGTGGGCCTTGGAGGGAGGAGAGTGGCAGGCTGCTACCTTCCCCCTCACTGATGACCTCCTTGTCCTCCTGGGGACTGGATGGGCACATGGCAGAGATCCATCGCTGCTTCTCGCTTCTGGGAAGGGAGGCTGAGTTATCACAACATGCAAACTGCCTTTCCCAGGGCCGGGGGTGTGAAACGGCTAGGAGAATACGGTATGATGTCCAGCCCTGGAACCCAGGTCACGTCTTCCCCGCCCTAGGACACACCTCCCAGGCCTGTTCCCACAGCCCTGTGCCCCACCCAGCTCCACCAAAAGAACAGAGCCCCCTGGAGCTCTGCCCATGCCCTGAAGCCAGAGAAAAAAGGCCAGTGCCTGCCTGGGGCGGGGTCCTCTCTCCCCACAGCCAGGCCCACTCACTCCGTCTGCGCCCTCAGCAGGAACTGGTGCTTCGCATGCTGCCCGTGGAGGAGCTGAAGGAGGAACACATGGCCAGGGATGCCCTGGGGCTTCAGGCTCAGGTCCTTCACCTGCAGCTCGGCCATCTTGGCATGGACAAAAACGGCAAACTTCCCCAGCCTGCAGGACCCGGGGAGGTGAGGTCAGCCGGGCCCCACCCTCAGGACCAGCCAAGTTCCGATCAAAGGGAGAGGGGGGTTATCTGCCCCTCTAGAACCTTCCCCAAGGAACCTTGGCTGCGCAGGGCACTGCCTCCCAGACAGCCAGCAAAGCCCACAAAAGGAATTGGGAGCTCCGTTCCTGCCAGATCACTGCCAGGCAGAAGGTGAGCAGGCCAGGCCCGACCGCAGGCGTGCTAGCACCTTCTCCCTGAGCCTCTGCCCTGAGCCCACTCTTAGGGCCAACGGGCAGGAACTCTGATGAGACCTCCGCACTGTTTAGTGTCTGACTCACTAGCTGGTCGAGAAGCTGAACTTTGTCTCTTGTTCTGCTCGCTTTGGTCTAATAGCCACTTGCGGGAAGGATGGGGAGGGGGCAGATTTGGGGATGTTCCATAGGTTCCTTCGTCTCAACCCATCTAAACAGAATTTAGTATCTCCCACCCCAAACCAGATCCCTTCGCTGCTCCCCATTCCAGTGAAAGACCCCTCCCGAGAGGGAACTCGGTTATCATTCTTGCTTCTCCTCCCTCTCCCCTCACCCCACACCAGCAGCTCCAACCTATCTATCTCCTTATTGTCCCCGGAATCCACCTACCCCTTCTGGAGCATCTATTCTCACCTGGGCAATTGTAAGAGCTTCCGGTCTCCCTGCCCAGTCCACCCTCCACATTGGCCAAGAGTAAAACGCCATACCTCTGCTTAATCCTCCATGTTTCTACTGCCCTCAGAAAGCCTGACCTCTCTACCCTGACTTTCTTTTTTAAGATTTTATTTATTTATTTTTAGAGAGAGGAGAAGGGAGGGAGAAAGAGAGGGAGAAACAGCAATGTATGGTTGCCTCACATGGCCCTCACTGGGGACCTGGCCTGCAACCCAGGCATGTGCCCTGACTGGGAATCGAACCGGGACCCTTTGGTTCTCAGCCCACGCTCAATTCACTGAGCTACACCAGCCAGGGCTCTACCCTGACTTTCAACGTTCCAGCTTCTTGCTCTACACATCCGGATACAAAGGCTTCGTTTTCTACCACACACACTCTGCTCTTATACCTTACTGTGACTTTGCTATATTCTCCCAAACTCCTTCCCTACCTGGAAAGCTCCTACTTATCCTTCAGAACCCATCTCAAGTGTCCCTTCCTCTGTGACGCTTTACCGATTCTCACCCCACACCGGGGCATGCTACAGCGCGAGGACACCCTTCCATCCAAACCCTGACCTTATTAGGAGGCGTTTTCCCTGGTCTGAGAGCTCCTGTGAGCACAGAACAAGTCCCATTCACCTCTGTGTCCCCAGCACCCATCAGAGGGCCCTGTACAGAACAGGGCTTCAGTGATGCTGCAGAGAACAAAGCAATAAATCAGAAATGAACTCTTCCCATAGCAGAAGATGTCCATTCTTCATCTCATCCAGCCTTAAGGCTGACATCATTCAGAAACTCTTCATCTTCCCAAACTTGTAATAACCACTGCTAATACAGAGTGTTCACAATGTGCCGAGTGCACACTAAGTTCTTTTCGTGGATTATTACCACATGAATCTCCCTACATAGTAGCCTCTATTTTACGGGCAGAAGGCAGGGTAGTACAGTGGTTAAGAGCTGAGATCTGGCATCACATGGACCTGGCTTCCCCCTGACTCTTGCATTTACCAACTCCAAGATATCAATAACAAGGGCAACTACTTCCCAGGGAAATTCTTAGAGGACAAAGGGAATAACCCATTCAGCGTGCCTGGCCCAGAATAGGTGCACAGGAAAGGTGGGCTGCTCCTTTATGGCTCCGGGCAGACCTGGGACTCCAGGGCTGCACTCTTAATCTCTGCTCTGACTTAAGCTCAGAGCTTCAAGTCCTCTGAACACGGTCCAGGTCGTGATTCCGGAAGATGAACTTGCCTTGAATCTCTGTCTTTCCTGCCAGTACCTCCCAGGCTCAGGGTGCCCTGGCAATACTGTCTGGCGCTGGCCAGGGCTCCCAAGCCCAGCGATGGACTCACTGTGAGCTCATTAGTGAGGTAGAAGGGAGCCTGGCTCTGATCAGCCTTCCCTCACACCCTGCCCCGACTCACTCCTTCCGCCGGGAGAGAAGCAAGCAGTCATTGAAGAGGTGCAGATAGACCGCCTTGCTGGACAGCTTCAGCTTGGCCGGCGGGGCAGCAGGCAGCGGCGCCAGCTCCACCAGCTCCCCGTGCCGCACCAGCCAGCGGGCCTGAGAGATCAGTGGGAAGATCTGGGAAGGTGGAGGAGGCAAGGCGGGGGACAGGTCAGGCCCAGAGCAGCAGGGCAGAGGGCACAGGCCAGGGATGGGAGGGGACAAGAGCTGCCCTTTGTGTGCCTGTCCCGTGGTTGTGGGCATGCACCTTGCCCTCAAAGTGGATCTTCTTGCTCAGGTGGATGAGCTCCTCTGTCCTCTTCATGGACTGCACACTGGCATTGCATTCTTGCACCAGCTGGGGAGGCCATAGGTGGGTCACTTGCAGCCCCCAAACCCTGGCTCCCAGAGCCCAGCCTCAGACTCCCACCTGGGGACCAGAAGCTCTGAAGGTTGGGGCTATTTTAGAGATTCACTGAGGCTCGGGGAGGCCCCTGGGAGCCAGATATCTCCTGCCCGGCGGAGCTCACCTCCTTGAGTGCATTGAAGGCCTTGGTGGCCATGTCTTCATCTTCAGAGCCCTGTGCTGTCCGCTTCAGGATGTTCTAGAAGGTGGGGTCAGTTCAATGAGGCAGGCCATGACCTCCCCCCATGATCCTGCCCACCCATGGGTACCCAGAAAGGGCTGTGGAGGGAACAGCAGCCTCTCCTTCGCCAGCCCTCACTGCAGCCTGGTGCCTGCCCTCCAGGTACCTCCACCAGCATCTTGAGGCGGGTGATCCTCTGAAATGGCAGGATGAGGAAGGAGGTGAGGGGCAGACGTTGGCACACGGGAGACTCTTCTAGGCGAGCCAGGATGCTGGGGAACTTGGGGTTCTCCAAGCTGGAAGATGGGGAGGGGTCTGGGGTCACAGTCACTCCTGGGATGCATGACCCAGCTACCCCATTGGTTCTGCAGGTGCTTTCTCAGCACATCCTTCCTGCATTCTGGCCACAGATGCCTTTTCAGGGTCCCCTCCCTCTCAGGTCACCCTTCCTCACCCAGTCCTCTGCACCTAATCCCACCTGAGAATCCCTTTATCCGCCCCCCTTTCAGAGTCCCCAGCCCTACAGCAGGCGCTGGTAGGTGCGCTCCTGGTAGGCCTGGTTGGTCACGTAGGGCAGGTAGACACGGCGGAAGGCCGGGCAGTGGCACAATACAATGTCGCACACACTGAAGCGCAGTACATCTGCCTCTAGCCGCTGCTCCAGGTCCTGCAGGAACCTGAGGGGTCAGCAATGGGTCAGGGCCAGGGTGAGACCCGAAGCCCAGGAACCTGGCCAATCGCAGGCTCTGTCCCCGCCCCCAGCCAGGCCAGGCCAGTCCCTCACCTCTCGCTGGTGCTCTTGACCTCGGGCAGTTTGGAGAACAACCACTGTTTGTCCTGCGCCCCCAGACACTCACTCAGCTCAGCTGAGCCTAAGAAGTGGTCCACGGCCACCGATAGGCTGTGGATGTATGAGGCCTCGGACGTGATCAACTCAAACTTGGCCTGAGCAAGGGAGGATGCGGGGTTGAACCTGCTGGACCAGCCCACCCGGCCAACCCCTCCTCGCAGAGCTCCCACCCCAAGGCCTGGACATCTCCTTAGACACAGTCACACCCTGTCTTCCCGACCCCATCTCTAGCGCCATCCCTGATCTGGTGCCTGGTGGTGTCCCAGACCCATCTCCTGCCGTGTGCAAATTCAAACCAAACTGGCACCCTGGATTAAGCCCCTAGCCCCCTGACCCGCCCCCCCCCCCCCCCCCCCCCCCCCCCCCCCCCCCCCCCCCCCCCCCCCCCCCCCCCCCCCGCGCTTTGAGCCCTGCCAGTCATCCGATGGCCCCGCCCACCACACTGTTCAGCTCTGTTGGCTCCGAAGCTTCCCAGTCCTAGCTTTCAGCGATTCCCTCCTCCTCAAGCCCGAATCCGCCCCTCCTCTGTCCCTGCCCTATCCTAGGCCTCGCCCTGTTGGACCCTCCCCTGACCCCGCCCCCTCGCCCAGCTTCTCCACTGGCCTTTGGCTCCAAGGTTCCTCCTTCGCTTGCAGCCAGCCCCGCTGTGTCTGGTCCTAGCAACCACCTTCGGATTTACCATCCCATCGGTACCTCCCTCCTGTGGCCCCAAGTTCCCCGCCTTCTGCAGTCTGTTGTCCCGCTAAATCTTGAGACCTGGTGCTCCTGGCCCGCTCCTCCTGTTGCCCCACCCGCTCTGGGCCTCAGGACCACCTCCCACACTGGCAGTTCTGCCGGCCCCGCCCCACCCCGCCCCTCCAAGTCCCCGCCCCGCACCTCCTGCAGTTTGCAGTCGCGCAGGCTCAGCGTGGCCAGGATGCCGCTCCCTCGCACGTCGGGGATGTCTTGCCACAGCGAGAAGGTGGAGCCTCGCGCCGAGCGCTGTGCCCGGAAGGAGCTGCTCGGGGAGAGGTTGGCGCGCGGCGGCCCGGGCCCCTCCTCCGCGCCCTCGGCTTCGTCCCCGGGGCCCTCCTCCTCGCGCTGCTGCCGCCGCAGTTCGCGGGCGCTGGCCACGTCGCTGTATTCCTGGTAGAGGACGGCTGGGCGGGGAGAAGGGCAGGGGAGGGCTGTGGGGGACCCGCCAGCCGCGGCCCCGCGCCTCTCAGGCTCCGCGCCCCCCACCAAGGGCCCGCCTCATTCAACAAGTCTTTCCAAAGGTTCAGATAGCCGGACACAGTGAATTCATTCATTCATTCACTCATTCATCCCCAAAACATTGATTGAGCACCAACTGCGTGCTAGCCGCTGTGCTGGATACTGAAATTCAATTCTCTCCCTCTCACACCATCCCTGCCTCTCAATTCTCGGAACTGCTTCCCAGCTTCCCCAAACCCCTAGCCTCTGCCTCCATGACCCCCTCCGCGTACAGTTAAGGAGGAACCGTGACTGTCGTCGCTCGCTGGCGCTTCTGGAACCCAGAGCCGGCTCTTCCTGTGATTCCAGCCTAGGAAACAGAGAATGTCAGGCCTCTTCTTTGCCTGCGCCCTCGCCTCACACCCGATCCCCGAGTGGCACGTGGTACCTGGACTCGGGCCAGCTGCCATGGCCCCCGCTCGGGTCCACAGGGGCTGCCGTCGCCACACCGTCCGCCCTCATCTCTACACTGCGCGACTCCCTTCCAGATGCTTTCCCTGGAGAGGGCGAGAGCTGAGGGTAGGTGGCCCAAAGAGAGTGGTCCTGGGCACCCAGGCGCTGCACTCCAGCCGACCAGCACCCAGTCTCAGGTGTCCAGTGAGTGAGCCTTGCTCCACCCTGCGCCTGGCTTATGAGCTGCTCTAAGGGCTAAGGGGAGGAGCAGGTACCTTCCCGAGGTGCTCCAGTGCCTGACCCTTGGGTCAGTGCCCTGGCTGCTGAGTTGCGCCCCAGGCGCAGGGAAGAGTGCAGCCGGGTCATCAGCTCCGAGGCGGAAAAGCGCCTCCGCTCAGGCCCCTCAAGGCCCACTCGGCTGGGCCCAGACAGCTCTAGCGACCTAGGCTCCTCCGTGCCCAGGGACTGCTCTGCCACCTGGCCAGGCTCAAGGAAGACGGCGTGGGCCTCTTCACGCTGGTACACCCGCATCTTGCGCCCTGCGGATGGGGTGAGAACACAGGCTGGCATCCACTGGGGTCTCTCCCCAACCCCCTCTCTGCTGCTGCCCTGTGGCCCGGAGCATCTGGGCAAGATGCCCAAGTGAAAGGGCAATGTTTTTGCCAAGATCTGGTCCCCAGAGAAATGAATTTGACAAGAGGGGTAGAGAGAGCACAGTGCCTGCATGCAGCAGGGAGAAGGTGGGCGAAGGGCCAGGGAGACCAGGACAGCCACTCCTGGGCTGTGTGACCTCAGACAAGTCACTCATCCCCTGAGCTCCAAGTTCCCGATCACTAAAATCCACTTGTCCTGCCTGTTTGGGGAACTCTGGCGCCTAGGGGTCCTAAATAGCCACGCAACCTGTCCCCATTCGCTGCACTGGGCCACCACCCCCTCACCCAGAGTGACTCACAGGCTGACTTCTTCTCTGAGCCATGGCTGGCCCGGCGCTGCGGCTGGGGGTGCTGGGGACTCCAGGGTCCCTCCAGAGCTGGGGGCTGGGCACTAGGACAGTGTGGCCAGCTGCCAGCCCTGCTGGGCCGCATCCCCCCGCTGGTAGCAGTCTCAGTGTCTGGGACTCCTGGGGACGGTGGCCATAGCAGCCCTTGGAGAGGAGCAGGGGTCCCCAGGGACCAGCGGCTGCCAGGAGCCTGCAGCTCCTCTGGGGTGACAGGAAAGAGATCCAGGCACACGGGGCTTGGGGGCTGCAGGGTGGGCAATTCCGCGAAGGACAGACTCTCCCGCTGGCACACAGCTGCTGGGTGGCGGGCAGTGCCAGGCGGCCCAACCAGGTGGGACTGGAGGGTGGCAGGTGGCCCGCAGTCCATTCCTCTCTTGCTCTGCCCCTCACCTGGGCCTGCAGGGGAGAAGGTTTCAAAGCCAGACACGGGACAGCAGTGCTGGCCAGTAAGTGACCATGTCCTGGAGGCCTGGACAAAACCTCATGTAGACATGTGTACACACACTTGGACAAGCACGCTTGCACACCTAATTACATAGGAATCGCTGATACTTCCTTGGCATTTAATGAACGATGGGTCAAGTGCTTTATACATATTATCTCACTGAATCTTCACTGCAGCCCTGAGTTGATGTTAGTTTTAGCCTCACTCTATAGGGAGGAAAGTGAGGCGGAGAGGCTATTCGGTGACTGGTGGAACCGGGGTTCGACCCCTGGCAGCCCAGCTTTAAGCCACCATGTACGCTTCCTGATTCTCACTGACCTATGATCAGATGTACAGACATGCACACAGTCACACAAATCCACATATGTTTCACATGCATCCACACACATTTCCTCCCAGGCATACATATTGACATACACACTCACAGGTACACTCAGACATTTCACATTGACGGGCTCACACACCGCACACACACCTACACCCGTCAGTTATTTATACATCCACTCAAGCTTTCTCACACTCCTGTCCCATTCACACTCGCTCACCAGGATGCAGACACAAACAGCCAGGCCCAGAAGTCCTGGCTTTGGTGTCACCCAACCTCTCTTCCTGTGCCCAGAGTGGCAACCTTCAGTGCTGAGTGGCGCCCACACCCCTGCCGAGCTGGCTGGGAGGGTCACAGGCTGGCAGGAGTGCCACGCAGATCAGGCTGGGCCCTCCCAGGAGAAGGACAGGGTGGTGTCTCAGCCCCCCAACTTAGGGTGAGGATTTCTTCCCTACGCCAGCTCCCAGCCCAGGCGTCAGGCCAGGCTGAAGGATCCTCTCTGCGTAGGCAGTCACCCCGGGGAGGCTGCTGAAGCCTTGGGACGGGCCTAATGATCCAGGGGTCCAAGCTCCCACGGCCCTTGCCGGGTGGCCCTCCGCCGACTGCCCTCCTTCAGCCCCTCACCTCTCCAGACGAGGCCCGCTGCTGGTGTCCAACTGCTCCGGCAGGGGAAGCCCTCTCTCTGCCCAGCTGGCTGGGGGAGATCCCACCCAGACAAAGAGTTTGATTCATCAAACCCTGTGGTGAGGCAGGCGGTAGGGAGGGAGGGAGCAGGCAGCGGCTGGGCGGGGGCCTACCCTGGCCTGGCCTCGCGGTGGGCAGGCGGGGCAGCAAGGAGCCCCCCCCCAACCCCAGAGGCCCCTCAGGCCAAAAGGGCAGTGCCCGGCCTGGCAGGATAGGAGGCCCAGGAGACAGAGACCGAGATAGAGACCTAGAGAAACAGAGACCCTTTAGACCGCAACTTAGAAACAGACCCAAAGTTCTGAAAACCAGAAATCACAGACATGGAGACATTCAGGGACACCGAGAGGGAGACAGAAAGAGACACTGAAAATTTCAGGCAGACCAGACACTCGGAGACAAAGGTGGAGCCCAGGAAAACCCGGGGAGACAGATGGATGAACATTTCATGCCCTGCGGGGCCGTCAGTCCAGTGGGGAAGCCAACAATGAAACGGTTACGATCCAGGTTGGCAAGAGCAAAACCCGAGGAACCATGAGAGCAGGGAGGGTCCTGGGCTCAACTCAACCTGAGCGTTCCAGAAGGTTTCTTGGAGGAAGTAGTAGCTATCCATTCTGGCTGAAATACCTAGGGACCTAGCACACAAGGAGAAAGCTTTGGCCTGAGAGAAACAGTGACAGTGTCAGTGACCCAGGGAGACAGGGAGGGAGGAGAGTAGAGCAGTGTCAGGGACCCAGTGGGGAGAGCTGGCCCTGTGACTGGGCCCCGTTCTCTCCGTACAAGCCCCTCAGCTCTTCCCCTGCTCTCTTCACCCCCTGCCTGCGTGGGGGCATGCTGCTCCTAAGGGACAGTTACTGTCCCCCACAGGAACAGCTTTAGCTCGTACCTTAAACCTCTATCCATGGAAGCAAGTATCTCAGTTTCCTCATCTGGTAAATAGGATAGTCATGCCAACTTCAAAACACTAGTGAGAATTAAGGATAACAGTGGGAGCTCTGTCATTAATGGTCATCCTTCTGAGTATTATTTAGTCCTTCTCCAGTTCGGGAGATGGCGTGGGCTATCACACAGATGGAAAAACTGAGGCAAGGGGGGGTGAGATACACCCTACTTTGCAGAAGCATCTAGCAGGTGACATGGGACCACTGTCTGCCAGACAGGTCTTTTTTTTCTCTCCGGGAACCGAAGTCCTCAACACAGAGGGCCCACTTGCTTCTGTGGGCACACACATGCAAGAATACATGCATGTCCCTGCTCCCTTGTATTCTGGGAGATTTTCTCCACTTGGGCTCTGGAAGCACCTGAAGGGCAGGAAGAAACCCCCACCCCCCTGTCAGTTGCAGAGATAAACGAGCAAAACATGGGGCCCTTGGGGCAGGAATAACCCTCCTAAAGCTTCAGGGGGAGGAAGCCTGGGTGAAAGTCGGTGGCGGTGGTGGTGGAGGAAAGATTTCTAGGGGGAGATGGGGACAGAGGCAGGTCTCTAGAGGAGGAGCCAGGGAATGACCCACCTAGCTGTGCTGCCCCGTGGCCTTCCAGGGATGTGGCCCCTCAGCCTGATGCTGGGGGCCAAGGAGGCGCTGAGCTGCGTTTATATTGTGTGTAGTTCATCTCGGCTATTAAAGAAAAAAACTCAAGAAGAGACCTGGCCAAGGGAGCAGGGACATTACCTGCCCAAGACATGACCACAGGACAGCCCAGTGCCCATTAGGCCAGAGTCGTTCTGGAACCCACAGGGGGACACCCCTGCCAAAGTTCAAGGCCTGGTGTGAACACGGACAAGCTGTGTGTCCTTATGCCCTGGCTGGTGTGGCTCGCCTTAGTCAAGTCATAGTCTGTCCCTGGGCCTCAGCGTCCCCATCTGTAAAGTAGCCCCTAAGGCCCCTCCTGGCTGCCCCTTCCAGGAAACCTGTGTCATCAAGAGCATCTCTGCAAGCTGAGAAGGATGGGCAGGGGGGCCAAAGGTCCCATCCAGTGGGCTCTGCCAATCACAAGACAATGGGTCCCCTTGGCAAGGCTGGCAGAGTGGGTCCCTGGACACTGCCATGGTCCAGGCAAAGCACCTCTGGCCTCCTGTGCCCAGCTGTTCCCTACCCCTTCCCTGGTGCCCCTCGCCCTGGTGCCCAGAGGAGTAGGGACCCTGCTAAGGCCCCTCAGCCCTGAAGGGACAAAGCCAAGAGGACGGTCACAGCTGGAAGGGGGATCCAGGCCAAGCAGGTGGTGGAGCCCCAGGAGGCCCTAAGTGAGTGCGGTCCAGCATCAGAGGCCAGCCAGGCAGCACAAAGGACTCACTCTGAAAGACTGGCGGGAGGAGGCTGGGGCTGCTGGCCGCCATGGGGGGGCCCTACCTCAGCCGGGGAGCTCCGTCCAGCCTCCGGCACGGTCCAGGGCTCCAGGCCACCCTGGGGGCTCTGGGGTTGTAGTCGGGTCCTCAGGGGGCGATGTCAGCATGGCCCCTGAGCCCGGGCAATGCAAGCTCCTGGGTATTGTGTGGGGCAGGGAAGGGGGGAGGTGAAGGCGGAGGGAACCTCGCAGGCGGGCAGGCGGCTGTCTCAACGTGCCTGCTCCCCGCCCCCCTTCCCCAGAACCGGTTTGGCCAGTCTGGGGTACAAGAGGGGGGCTGGAACAATGGGAGTCCTATGCCCAGGCGAGGATCTGAAGGACCCCAGACCGAGTCCTAAAGATGGGGAGGCACTGCTTTTCTTCCCAGCAGACAGGGCACCCTCTTCCAGAGCTTCCCAAATGTGAGACATGCTGAGGAGCTTCCTTGGGGCAGCAGAGCATCGGGGGAGCTTCACAGGGAAGCTCTCAAACCTTGGACCCCTCAGGGACCTTGAGAACTCCTCAGTGGGCCCATCCTCTCGGAGCCTGCTATAGCACCTATCAAGTGGGGACACTCATCTCTGTGACCGGGAGACGGAAATCAGGAAGGCAGGCGATGTGATGCCTCTGGCATCATCCTGGCCAGCCCTTCCAGCATCACTGCTCCTCATGAATGACCCATCTCAACACCTCTAATGGCCTCCTCCACCAGGAAGCCTCCCCAGACTCTAGCCCACACCCAATGAGCCCTCGACAAATCAACTGAAATAGCCCAAGCAGAGCCAGCGTCAGGGAAGGAAGGCCTACTCTGCTGGTGTGTCATCTTCCCATGCCTGTGAAAGGGGAGGCCGCCTTCTCCCTAGGGTCACCTGCTATTTATTTGAGCACGTGGTAATTGCCAGGCACTTAGCATTAACATGAATATGTACATAAATACCAATATTCATGTTGCTAATAACTCTTATTGTACACTCACTATGCGCCAGGCACTGCTCTGGTTGCGGTTACAGCCCCCACTTTTCAGATGAGGATACGAGGCTCGTACAGGTTGTAATGGGCATTGTCCCACTGAAATCTCTCATCAGCTCTAGGAAGCGCCTAACTCACAGATGATGAAATGGAGGTTTCAGGAATTAAATAACTTGCTCAAGGTCACACAGCTAATAAGAGTCAGAAGTAATATTCAAATCCAGGATCTGGTGAAGAGAGTGTGACAGTCTGTTGGGAGGTGTCTCAGCTGACTTAACTAAATCCTTATTTTCATCTGTACACTATGGACCTTGATGAATATATGGGGCAGGGGGTCTGGGGCCCAGACCCCAATAAACCAAGTGATTCGGTGCCTCCACTCCCTCATATACCCCTTGGCCCCCCAACCCAGAGCATGGTCACATAATGCGGAGACACAGCCCACAGGGAATGGGGACCAGGTGCCCAGGGAGAGGCGCAGAGAGAAGTGTATTGTCAGCACTGCACACAGAGCAGGACTAGGGGTCTTTCAGAGCACACTGACCCTCTCATCCTGGCTCTGGGGCGACCTCGAGGACGCTGGCCAAGGTACTGCCCAGACCCCTAGCTAGAAGCAGAGAATAATCAAAGGAGCATCCTCGGGGACCTAGGGTCCTGGAAGGGCAGTCCTGCCTCACTCGCTCCTGCATTCTGGGCTCCGGGGACAGAGCTTCCGCTGCAGCGAACGGAAAGCACGCCTTGGTCAGGCTGAGGCTGGCTCCCAGAGCAGAGTAGACCCGAGCTGCTGTCTAGTTTAAAAGGGGGCGTGGGTGGAGTTTGGCGAAGGGCGGGGCTAGGAGGTAATTAGAGGTAATCTGGCCAACCACCCTCCGGGCGAGGACAGACCAGAATGGGGGGGACGAAAGTTGAGCTAAAGCCGGGGGAGGGCGGGGACGTGGCCAGAGGGGCGGGGCCAGGGTCCGTAAGCCTCCTGAATGAAGGCGGCGCCCCGGGGTAGTCCGCCAGCGCCTGCTTGGCCAAGTAGCGGTCGCGCTTTCTCTCGGTAGCCAGGACGGCTGGCACGTTGGGCACAAGCCAAGCAATGAAGCGCAGGAAAAAGGATGCCACGTGCTGGGGAGAAAGGGCACCGAAGAGAGAATGATTGCCTTGGCAATCTTAATTTATAGGGCGCTTACTAAACGCAAGGCTCTATTCGGAGGGTCGTCCGGGTATTAATTCATTTAATCCTCACGACTCTAGGAGGTAAATACAACTACTACTCCTGTTTTACAAGTGAAGAAACCGAAGCATAACTAAGTTGTCATTTGCCCAAAGACACAGATATATTTAGAACCCCTTCACACCGGGACACTGTCAGAGGCAGGGCTAGAAAAGAGGGGTCTTGAGCAAAGCCGGAGAGAACAGACTTTCTGCCTACCTCCAAGTCTGTTGCCAAGGGATAATAGTCGTTGTAGAAGTGAGACTAAATCATTGAGAACTTGCGCTGTGCTAGGCAAGTGCTGGACGTTGAATCTCCGTAACGATACTACGAAATAGACCCTATCCTGTAATATATCCCCATTTACAGCTAGTCGGCGGCAGAGCCTGGACTTGAGCCTACCTCGAGAGTGATAATGAAGCCCAGATGCGCAGCCAGCAGCTTCCAGAAGAGAGCGAGGCTCCCCTGCGCGGAAGGCTTTGCACCTGGGCTGCGGCGGGCGCCGGATCCTGCGAGGCTCTCGATTCCACTCCGGGCACTCCCGCCCCTCCCGCTAGTGCCTGGTCTGGCTCCTCCAGACCCAGCTTCCTGCCTTCCCAGCTAGGTCCCGCCCCACCCCTTCCACAGGCTCCGCGCCCCTCCCCTCCCAGAAAGGTCCAGCCCCTCCGCGCCCGCTCCCACCCCTCGCCTGTGGATGTCCCAACTGCCGGGCCTGTGGTTACTCTGGGCAAGGTAGGCTGGGGTTGCAGACGCCAGCGCTGAACCTGACCTAGCAACGCAGCTGGTGGTGCTGTTCGTCCTGGTCCAGGAGACGTGGTGGTCCGAGGCGAACGTGCTGGGGAAAGCTCACAGGGCTGGAGTCTGCAAGGCACAACCTTCCAACTCACATCTACCTGGGTCCAAACCCACTCCCACGGGGGTATTATTGTCCCTACCGTCCCCCTTTCACTCAGAGAGAAGCAAAGACACAGGGCTTACAGGAGGCAGCACCAGCTTGCCTCCCCATCTCCCGGCCCCCGGTTAGGGGGTCTCTGCTTCGCTCCCACGGAAGCCCTCCCCTAGGCCTGACTCAGCCCAGCCCTGTGGCCCTACCCTCCCTGTACCCACGGCATGACGAACTCCTGCACTTTACTGCCCAGCTGCTTGCCCACGTGGTGATGAAGAGATGCCGGGTGAGCTCGAGGAGGCAGCTGCTGGGGCCACACTGTGTTTGCAGACTCAGGGCTCCTCACTCCAGGCTGAGAGACTGCATAGGATGGCCCCCACCTCCCTGTCAGAGCTGAGGGTGGGACGGCCCCCACCACCCCTAAGAGCCACCCGGGGGGCATTCACGTCCTCATTCTACACGCTTATGAACCAGGGTGTCCCACACACTTGGGGGCATGTGCCCTCCTGCTGTGGAGGCAGGCCGCAGCTGAACCCCATGTAGAGGTGGACCCCTCTGCCCACTGTGCCCCTGATTCTCTGGCCTCCGCTGCACTGAGAGCCAAGGCTGGCAACAGGACCTGCCCCTCCCCACTAGCCCCAGAGGGCTGTGTTCCCAAGGGCCTGTCGGACCGGGGCCATATCTTCTGCTCAACTCACGAGAAGCCCAGGAAGGCCCAGGAAGGCCCAGGAAGAGGGTGTCATGCTACTGGGGACAAGCTCTTTCGATGATTCTCCCCTCCATCCCCACCCAATGCAAAGGCAGTTACAGGGCCACACCACCCCCTGGGAGCTCAGCCTTTAGGGTTCCTAACCAGCCATTAAAAACTGGAAGCTCCCTGAGGGAACGAAAAGCTCTGGTTTATTTCTGTGTCCCCAGCTTCCAGTTCAGGGTGCTCAGCGAAAGGTCGCCACAGAGATGGCAATGACCCAAAACTGCAGCACTAGGAGATGGGGGTGACAGGCCTGGGCCCCCAAGGAAAAGTAAGTAAATGAATGCAGGTGTTAGAGTTTCACATTTGCCCTATGAGGTGTTGGTGTGTTCCTGTCGAGAAAACTGAAGCCCAAGGAAATCAAGATCCACCTTCAAGGTCAACAGCACGACCTTGGTAGAGACAAGTCTGGAGGCTCAAGGATGCTGCTGCTCTGCCGGGCCACTGCCTTGGGAGGTAACGGCTTCGGAAGGCAAGGGGCCCTCACCTGCCCCTGAAGAATGCCACGGAGGAGGGAGAGGAGTAGAAATCGACACAGTGGAAGATGATGACTTTGAATGTGAAGGCATCTCCATGGACAGTCTGGATTCTGTGCATCTCTGGGCCAAGGGCAGAGCCGGTCAGAGTTCTGTGAGGTTTATGGGGGCTGGCACAAGCCACTGAGTGAGCCCAGATGCTCTGTCCCCAACCCACCTTTCCCTAGTGCCAACCATGTGTCCCTGGCCAGCCTCACTAGAGAATGGCTGAGCAGGCTAGTGACTCCCCCTTTCTGGGGGAGTTTCAAGCCCAGAGTTAACTGGCTGGGGTGTGGAGTAGCTTGTCCTATAGCTGGAGGGTCACAGTCAGGCCCAGGGGCCACCTCCCTGGGTCCCACTCCCACTGTTGGTTGCTGCCCTAGGTCAACAGGAGCTAGGAACAGAGGGGACCAGACCAAAGGCCACTGCCTGGAAGCAGAGCTGGAGGCCACTGTGGGAAGGTCTGGGGTCTACTGGCTGTGCCGCTGTGAGTCTTGGGGTCCTGCCTGGGACATTCCTTCTCTAGGGTAAGGTCAGGCCTCAGCTATGAACCGAGTTGACGGCGGTAAGAAAATGCTGGTCAGTCCTTTAGGTCCCGGAAGGGTTGACAAGCGCACGGGCAGTGCCCAAGGGAGGCAGACATGGCAAGTGCCACAGAGGCCGTGTGCTCCAGAGTGTGAGCTTGGCGGGGGGGGGGGGTATGTAGGAGCCTCCTGTGCATGCCAGGAGGGACAGCCTCTGAGGACAGTGCTGGGGTGTGTGTACACACTCACACACGGTCACGTGTGCATGTGGGTGTAGAGCTGCCAGGGTTGACTTCTCAAGAGTGGGCTCCCAGGGCCGCTGGCTTTGGGGTTCACTGCACCTCGGCCCCTGGGACCCTGCCAGCTGGGTCACTCAGGCCAGGCCTCAGCCCAGGAGTCAGCCTATGGCGCCAGGCATCATAAGGGACTGTCAGAAAGTATAAAGGCCCCCCTTCATCAGCACCCTCCTTCCCACCCCTCACTTCAGCCTGCATCACCAGTGTCTCTGGCCGGGGAGGGGGGGGGCAGAGGCGAGACACAAAACGACCAAGTTCAGTCACCTTCCTGCTCCTGTCCTTGCTGGCGTCCCACAGGGCAGAGCTGCCAGCAGGCCAACTCACTCCCTGACCCCCACCTGGCCCCGTGATGCTTTCTGATTCCCCCAGGCTGGCAGGGCCCCTGTCCTAAGCCTAGCCTGACAGCCTCGTGATCAAGAAGGCACTGCAGAGCAAGGGGCTCACCTCCTGGACACACAGGTGGACTACATTTCCAGCCTCCCTAGCAGCTCCACGTGACCACGTGACTAGGTGTTGGCCAAAGGAATGTGGGCAGAAATGAGGCACACTGCCCTAGGCCAGGTCCACAGAAACCTCCTGGGTGACCTCACTTGCACTCAGCGGTCTGCTCACTGGATGGTGGTGCCCCAGGGCAAACTGGGAAGCTGCGTGTTGAAGATCTCAGAGCCTGGGTCTCTGAATGAGTGCATGGAGCAGAGACCCCCACAGCCACCTTCCCCTCCACCTGATGTGAGACATAAACAAGAATAAAACTTCAAGAGAGTTCAGCCACTGAAACTTCAGGGTTTTCTGGTACAAAAGATGGTATTACCTCAACTACAGTGGGGCAAAATGTATTCTTGTATTATTATTTACTAGTTATATATTGCTTTCCACACAAACAACTGTAAACCTATTTTTTTCCCCAGCCTGTCATACGGGCTCTCGGTTGAAGTCACTTGAGGTCCAGGGCCCAGCTGAGCCACCCCCTCTCCCCAACCACGCTCCCCATGTGCCGCAGAAGGGGAGGGACAGCAGGCTAGTGGAGAGGCTGGAGTCTGGGGGCCATGCTCATGCGGTTCCTCAGTTTCCAGAGCCTAGACCCCCAGGGCCATGGGAAAAGGCAGAGGGCCTCCAACCACTGCCCCGTAAAGCCTTGTGCCCCTACCGCACAACCATGGATTCTGCAAAGAAAGTGCTGCTGGGGCAGAGTCTTCACAGGCCACCACCCTCCCTGACCAATCCTCAGGAGGAGATCAATACCCCTGTCCCAGCCCTAGGACCTGGGTCCTGTCTCCTGCTCTGGGTCACCTGAGACCTGGGAGGAGGGACCACACATGGACACTCAGGTCAGCTGGGGGTGTCCTCTGGGGGCTTGGGGAGCAGGCCAGCTGCCACCTGGTCCTGGTGCCACAGCTGCTCTGCCAGGCTATTGAGCACGTGGGCAATGTCAGCCAGCCCAGCCCGCCCGTCCAGCGTGCGCCCATCGGCCAGCCGCCGCCCTGGCACACTCTTCACCCGCAGGAGGGGCAGCTCCCAGGCCTGCCGGAAGGCTGTGATGTCGCGCTCCGGCACATCTGTGTGCATGTACTGGTCAAATCTGGGGGAGGGTCAAGGTCAGGTGTCTCTGCTAACTACCCCATCAGACCCAGCCCTCTCCCTCCTCCCTGGAGCCCCACACCCAGGGTCTGGGGGAGGCCCTGCTGCAGCCTTGAAGATAAAGCCCGTGGGGCTGGACCCCACGGCGGGGCAGGGGCAGGGTCCACATCTGGCCAAGCGGAGATCCTGACCATCCTAGGGGCCACCCAAAGGATACTTGGAGCCGATGACCATCCTGACGACACCAGGGGCCTCGCCTGCGACACGGGTCAACTGTCCAGAGAGGTCTTCGAAGGAGGCACGGTCAGTGAAAGAGAACAGGAAGAGGAAAGCATCTGTTTTCTCCTTACAAGCCTGGAGGTGGAGAGGCCGATTCAAGGCTGTGACTACGGAACCAGAACCCTCCCATCAGCTGCAGGGCCCAACTTTTGCAGACTGGGAAACTGAGGCCCAGAGCAATGAGTGGCTGGTCCCAGGGCAGAGCTCGGGCTGGGATCCAGTCCCCACTGCCAGCTCAGAGCTCGCCCAGCTGGGGCGGCACCCTCAGCCCATTCGTGCCCGATTCTGGCTCCTGCAAACCCAGCAGGCTGGGCTCAGACACCCGGACTCAGAGGCCCACCCCAGACAACCAGCCCTTCCGGGATCCACCCAGGTCCCACTCCTGCTCACCGGCAGCATGTGATCGAACTTTTTGAGCGCAGACTCCCCGCAGTCCCAGAACTCAAAGCGGAACATGACGACACGGTCACTGACCTGCAGCTTGGCCGGCCAGAATACCACGGTGGTCTGGATGCCTGGGGGGGCCGGGGTCAGCCACTTAGCATAGGAGAGGCAGAGGTGGACAGAGGTTGGGGGCCAGGAAGGAACAGGAAGACAACGTCCCTGCCCTGGGGGGTCGGCGTCTGACGGGGAAGGCAGAGTCCCTGACCTGGGAGAATTCTCAGTGTGATGAGGGAAACTGACTTGCCCTGGAGGAGCCTCTGGTCTACCAGGGAGATACGGCCCTAGCCCCAGCTATGACAATGAAGTTGCACTCATATGTACAAGGGGACCCAAAGGCCCCAGGACATAGGAGGATGTTGCAACATGATGGTCAATCAGCACCCAGGGGAAGGAAACAAGATAAGATTAGTGTTTCCTGAGCACCTACTTTGTGCCAGCTCCATGCTAGGCATGTTACCACCACCATCTCTAGCACCAGCCTCCCAACAACCCCATGGGATTGGGACTGTCGTCCCTGTTGGACGGAGGAGTCCACGGAGGCTCAGAGAGGTGACGTGACTTTCCAAGCCTGCAGGGTAAATGGTCAGGCTGGTTCGAATCCCAGGCCATGTGGTCCAGGGACAGTCTTCGCTCCACCCTGGGGATGGCCTCCAAGGAGGGACTCACCAATGGTCTCGTGGTGTACCACGGGCACCTCGAGGCCAGCTAGTTTGGCCACCAGTGCCGTCTTGCCCACGCCGCTCTTCCCAGACACGAAGATCTTGTAGCTGGCCGTGTCAATGGCCACAGCTGGGGGCAGCACCGGTCGCTCGAGTAGCCCTGGGGCAAGGAGGGAGCCCTGGGGGGTCAGGTTGTCCCACCTGGTCTTGCCCAATCAGACCCTGGGTGGCACAACCTGGTCTCTAAGGGCTTTTTCAGTGTCAGCCATGTGTGGTTCTCTCTGCTCATGACCGAGGCCAGGGACCCCAACAGCACCCCTGGATGCGCTCTCAGCTCTTCTGAGAGCGTCTGTGCTCTGCGAGCTGGGCCAAGGCCCACTCCAGATGACACCAAATTATTTCTTTAAGTGTGATGCATGAGGTGGTTTTTATTAATGTTATTATCACATGTTCCAGATTTCTTTGTCATTAATGCTCTAGATTTCTCAAACATAAAAGCAAGATGAATCATAATTCTTTCTTTAGTAGAGAAAATATCAGCAAAAGTATTCTCAATGACTATAAACTCCTTAGAGTTACTGCATCAAGAGCTTTATGAGTTTTCATTTTAAAACTTGCAAAAGAAAAGTCTAAATTGCGATATGTCTGTAGACATAGGACCTCAAAGTCCTAAATTGTGGGTTGCCTTCTCATTCTCCGGTTTTAAGCCTTCTGGGGCGTTGTCTCTCCTGGACAGAGCTGGACTCTCACGGCTGATGCCTGCCACTTCACCAGCCCGGCCCGGCCTGGGGGCATCAGCTTCATGCTGGGGAACATGAGTGGCTAACCCTGGAGAGAGCAGGACATGAAAGAGGCCTGTGTCTGCTCACTCGTCTTAGGAAGTCCGTAAGAGGCGCTGTGAGAAGGTGAAATGGGAGTCTATTGTGTAGAGTGCCCAGCAGAGGGCCTGGCACAGGGTGAGGGCTCCGTCAACAGCCTCTCTGGTGACAGTAGTTCCTGGCAGGGTTTCGCCTGTTTCCATGTTCCTGGCTCTGATGATGGAATTAGCTCTTAGGAGATTTTGGGGAGGGGCCCCCCACGGATAGTCCAGGGGTCTCCAAGGCTGGAGAGTGCATTGTGGCAGGCCCTCGCCGCCCTGCTTCTCCACTCCCGCAAGGGAGCGATGGGTGACATTGTTCTCCCTGAGGAACAGCAGGTGCCAGGTTTGGGGTTTGGGGTGTGGGGTGGGGGGAGTCGAGGGGACTTACCAAACACCCGCCGGCGGTTCTTGCGCAGGATGGAGGCCAGGTACTCCTTGCCCTCGGCGCTTTCATGCCAGTCTGGGACAATCACCGAGCCTGGGGCGGGTGGCCTGGCCATGGCTGGGCACCCAACGGGGCAGGGAGATGGCAGAATGCTGAAAGCAAGGGTAGGGACAGGGTGACTGTCCTAAGCTGGACCTGTGAGCCCTCTTCACCTGCCGTCTGGCTCGCTCCCTCCTTGGGTGGTGGAGCGGTCTGGAGCACCAGCCTCCTCATTATCCCAATTTCCATTTTGGGAGCCCACGCTCCGTTTCACTGTCCTGGGGTGGGGGGTGTTACTCATCCCGTCTACCTCTTATTACCCAGAAGGTACAATTCCACAGTCTCTTCTACCCCCTATTGCTCCCTGGTGGGGGGCAGCCATCCCATTTATTGCCCTGAGGATATTTACAGCTCCTCTCTCCCTTGTCACCTCCGGGAGAAGTCACACGGCCTTGCTTCTCCTCGGCCTCCTCGGTACTGATTCCCGGGGCCAACCAGCCCTCACCATCAGCAGTCCCCACGGGAGAAGAGGCCAGCGTGGTGAGGGTCCCTTTAAAAGTTCTTTCTGCGCTCCCGCCCAGCCCGCGGGGCCTGCTTCCGCCCGGACTGCGACCGGCTTCAGCGCACGCACCGCGGAAGCAAGGAGGCGCATGTGCGGAGGTGTTGTCATGACGACTCCAGGGGGCGGGGTTGGGTTGCAGAGTTCGGGGCGGGGGTGGTCTCTCCAGCCTCAGCCTCTATCGCTGCGCATTGACATCTTGGACACAGCCTTCCCCGAAGACCAGGGGTCCTCTTCTCCTCCATCGCTTAGTCGGAGCTCCAGTTTTTCCTACGAAACTGAATTAAATTCCCCTTCTCCAGGAGGAGAGTGTGCACTGCCTCTCTGCGCCGGTTCCCTCTTCTATGAAGTGGAGGTGAAATACTATTACCTCCTCGGGTTCTCTACACCAGTGCGCGGTCCACAGCAATGCTCCGTAAGTGCTGTTACTACTCTACCGATCCTGCCGGGCAGGACCTCGAGAGGAGCTGCACACCTCCGCCTTCACGGATGGGGAAAAAGGCAGCTCAGAGAGATCAAGGGATTTGCTCAAGATCTTAAAACATGACTCAGAGGCCCACTGGATTGTACTTGCCAGTCATTTGTTGATTGACCGATTCATCCCATTCATTCAACAAATAATTACTGAGCACCTACTCTGTGCTCAGCCTGGTCTAGCTGCTGGGAATACATGGGTAAACAAGAAGTCCCTGCGCTGCTGGGGCTGACAGTTCAGCACTGAGGCCATGAACCCTTCCACACCGTTCCAACGCTGGGCACTGAACCTCTCACCGGAAGGCGTGTGCTCAGTAAATGCCTGTTTAGCTGGACAGGGAGCAGGTGGGTCATTACGGAATGGTTGCCTATTACACTTAATTTTCACCAGCGTCCTCTTACAATGCCTTCAGGTGGGACAGATCACTGTTATGTAAGGAATAACCTATGAGTTAACCTTTACTAAAGGCCAGCTAAGTGCCAGACAGTGCCTTATTTAATTCTATAAAGAAGCCTGTGGCCCTGGCTGGTGTAGCTCAGTGGATTGAGCGCGGGCTGGGACCTGGTTCGATTCCCAGTCAGGGCACATGCCTGGGTTGTGGGCCAGGTCCCTGTGAGGTCCATTTGGGAGGCAACCATATATTGCTGTTTCTTTCCCTCTCTGTCTCCCTCCCTTCCCCTCTCTCTAAAAATAAATAAAAATAAAATCTTTAAAAAAAAAAAAAAGAAGCCTGTGTAGGAGATACTATTATCCCTCTTTTCTTTCACAGATGAGGCGGTCCAGAGAAAAACGTGATTGTCTGAGGCCACACCACACACAGCTGGTCACTGGGAACACTTGACTCAGAACCCAGGGTTTCTGAGCTCTGAAGTATGTATCTGTTCAGCCAGATTAGGCCTTGTGTTTTTAAAACTTTCCCCCACCCACCCTTGCTGGTGTGGCTCAGTGGATTGAGTGCCATCCTATGAACCAAAGGGTCATGAGTTCAATTCCCAGTCAGGACACATGCCTGGGTTGTGGTCCCCAGTAGGGGGTGCATGAGAGGCAACCACACAGTGATGTTTTTCTCCCTCTCTTTCTCCCTCCCTCCCCCTCTGTCTATAAATAAATAAATAAAATATTTTTAAAAAATTTAAAAAGCAACAACTTTGCCTCAGTCACTAGGAGGGATGTTCCTAGTAAAGCTGGAAGCAGCCACAGGACCACAGTCCCACCAATCACGGGGCCCATTATGTCCAGTGGGGTGAGGGGGACGAGGAGGTATAAGACACGGCACTTCCCTCAACTTGCTGCCACTGCAACCAGGCAGAGATGCAATAAGAATAACCACGCCTACAGGATTCTGTGCTCGAAACCTGCCCACACTCCCAGGTCACTCAGTTCCCCTACCTGCAGTCCTCGCCAGATCTGCCCGGAGTCAGGGTATTTCACAGCTGTGGTCTCTCCATGGACCAGCAGTGTGTCGGTGGCAGGGCCAGACTGACTCACCTCTGGGTTTCCAGATTTCACACCCAGCTCGGTGCTGGCTTGCCTTGCCACGGACTCAGGGAGAGTGTGACGAAATGAAGCAACTGGGTGGAATGAGCTTCCCAGTTAACCTGGAGGCCAAGATGCGAAGTCTTTCCGTGCACAGGGAGGGAGGCTGGTGGTCTGAGCTGGTGGCCAGAGGGTTAGTCTCAGGAATCAGTCTTGACTGCCCTCAGGAGCTCCTGGGGAGGACACTTCAGGGAGCATCAGGAGACCGTTCAAAACGTGGATTCTTGGGCTCGTCCGCCCGAGATTCTGTGTCAGGGCATCATATGGGTCTGTGCACCCACACCTGTTACAAGAGCGCTGGGCGGTCCAGGAGGCAGCTAAGCTCTGTGTCAGTCTGCTAGGGCTGCCATAACAGACTGCCACGGACTGGGTGGTTTCAGCAACAGAAATTTACTTTCTCAGTTCTGGCAGCTAGCATTCAAGATCAAGGTGCCAGCAGGGTTGGTTTCTGGTGAGGCCTTTCCTTCTGGCTTGTAGGAGGTGGCCCTCTCATTGTGTCCTGGCGTGGCCTTTCCTCTGTGCACGCAGTCTTTTTTTAAAAGAAAAACCTTATTTATTGATTTGAGAAAGAGGAAAGGGGAGAGAGAGAGAGAGAGAGAGAGAGAGACATCAGTTTGTTGTTCCACGTATTCATGCATTTATTGGTTGATTCTTGTATGTGCTCTGACCAGGTATCGAACCCGCAACCTTAGTGCATCAGGATGATGCCCTAAACAACTAAGCTACCTGGCTAGGGCATGTGCATGCACTCTCTTCCTCTTTTTATAAGGATACTGGTGATACTGGATTAGGGCCCCAGAATTATTACCTTGTTTAACCTTATCTCTTTGAAGGCCTTATCTCCAAATAAGTCATATTGGGGTTTAGGGCTTTGACATACAGATTGGGTGGCAGGTACACAGTTCAGGCCATAATAGGGTCCACAAACCTAATTTAGATAAACTTTGCTGCTGGGGACAGGAGGCCAGTCAGCAGCTGGGACCTGGCAGTGAGGTGGTCAGAATTGTGTTTCAGAAGAACGCTTGTGAATCCATTTTGGTCTAGTGAGTTCCCCTGGCCTGTGCCCCTTTGACCCCTAAGTAGTATGTTGCCTCAAGCAAGTTGCTTCTCCTCTTGGGGCCTGAGGTGAAGGAGGTGACCGTCTACCTACAGACCCCTCCAGGGTAGAACCTTCTGATTAATCCACTCTTTTCTTCACAGTCTGGCTTCCCCCCCAAGTTGATTGAACACCTCCTGGGCAAGGCCCCACAAAGTCTTGAGAGGAGGACTTACCAAGACAGGGACACAGTCACCAGCCACCAGTAGAGGGCCCAGGTGGGCACCCTCCCACACAGGCCTGAGGCCCTGCATGGTAGGGGCGGGTGGGAGGTCCATGGAGAAAGGCCACAGTCAGATTTGTTTCCACCTCTTGCCTGGCCTGGGCAGCTGCTTCCTTCGGAGTTCCCCTGCTTGCCCTCTGGGCCACCACACAGGGCCGGGAGTGATGGTGTCGCGACGTAAACCCAGTAGTATCACAGCCGTGAATAGAGTCTTCACTGCACTCAGAATAAAACCCAAACGCCATGCCTTCAAGGCCTTCTGTGACTGGCGCCTGATCTCTCGCTTTTCATTCCAACTGCCACCCTCTTCTCCCGGCCGTTTCCTGTTCCCCTGGAGGGCCTCAGCCTTGCAGCTCCTGGCACCTGCAGCTCTGAGCTCCCATGCACAGCTGCTTCCCCCGCTCAGGTCGCTCAGGTTGCGGGCTGAATGTGGCTGCGCAGAGAGGTCTTCCCTGCCACTGCTCCAGGATTTGCCCCAGGCCTGCTCTCTCACATCACCCTGCTCTTGACCTTGACATTTTAAAACGTATTGTCTGTCTCCCTCACCTGGATGTAAGCTCCCTGAGGATAACGGCCAAGGCTTTTTGTTGTAACCCTGTATTACTTTCCCGGAGAGGACCACAGGCTGGGTGGCTTCAGAAAGGGGTGCAGTCCTGGAGGTTAGAAGCTGGAGTTGAGGTGTTGGCGGGGCTAGTCCTTCTGCGGGCCGAGGGAATAAGTCCAGGCCTGCCTGCCTCTGTGGTGGGTAGGTGTCTTCACTTCGCCTCTCCTCTGTCCGAGTCCGTGTCCAGATTCACTCCTCCTATTAGGACAGCAGTCATGTGGGGTTAGCACCCACCCAATGGCTCGCTTTCACTTTAATCACCTCAGCAAAGACCCTACCCGCGAATGTGATCACATCCTCAGGTACTGGGGTTACGACTTCAACATATCAATTTTCCCGGGGGGCATCATTCAGCTGCTAATAACCCCTAGAAATCTGTCTGACATACAGTAAAAACTTTACAAAAATGTGTTGACTGACAACTGGCTAGGGCTACAGCTCAGAGAAGGGCCCGCAGAGGGTGGGCCTGGAAGGACCAGTGAGGAAGCAGGGTGGTCATTCCCGGCGCGAGTGGGCTAGGACGTCTATTTGTTGGATATTCACGAGCACTCCCTGCTCAGGCCGGACACTGGGAGGAAATAGTGAAAGAGACACGGACCTTGCCCTTGGGTATTCCACACGCTGCTGGGAACAAAATCAAAGAACTAGGCCACTACAGTGAGAAGCAGGGCAGCAGGTGGAGAGGAGGGGCAGATTAAAGATGTCCAGATTCCATTTTTAAACATAGGATTTGGGTTTGGAGCTGCCAGATCATGCCCAGGGAGTTCTTGAGGGCACAATGTGCCAGGCCTGGGCTCTGGGCTCGGCAGCAAGGTTTGTGTCCTTGACCTGGATGGCCTCCTGTGTCACTCCCCTGCCTAAAACCCTCTGGCAGCTTTCCACTGGGCCTTAGAGTAATGGCTGCGTCTCAGTGCCCCAGGGCTCAGTACGTGCTCAGGGCACGCACGCTGAGAATGAACAATCCCCTGGCTAGTCCTGGGCTCTCCTGGTCTTCCAATGGGTGGGCTGGGCGGCAGTCCGGGACCATTGGCTTGGGGGCAGGAGCTACCTTCTTCCTGCCAGACTTCTGCCTGGTAAGGCCTGGCCCTGAGCCCTCCCCTTTCCTGCAGGGGGTAAGCAGACAAGTTCCCTGGTGGGAGCATGGCACACTCTACCAGCCTTTTAGACATTTACTTAAAACATCAGCTTAGCTTTGTGCCTGCTGGCAGGGCCTGGGCCCAGAGCCCAGCCCCTGGGGGGAAACATGGGCTTTCCCACAGGTGGGGGTGGGGGCAGAGAGGGCAGGCGGGCCAGCCTGGCAATGGTGCTCAGAAGCACGGCAGATGCCAGAGAAGGGGTCCTGCCCAGGTTTTACCAACAGAGGTCGGGGGGGAAAAGGGGCATTTTTTTCTCCTCCAGCACATTGCTTCCTCGAGGCTGCCTCCGACAGAGCACCCAGGACTCAAAGCCTTTCACAGGGTGCCCCCGGGTGGTACTGGGGGGAATCACACTCATTTCCTACATTAACAATTACGGCTGGTTCCAGCTAAATGGCTACTCTGAGGCTGGCGGCACCGTTGCCATTTTATTGACAAAACTGAGACTCAGAGAGGTGGTCAAAGTGACAGGGCCAGCTTTTGAACCAAGGTCTTTACTGGTCCAAAGTCGATGCCTATGTCCCTGTCCTGCATCCTCTCTAGGAAGTCCTTTCAGAGTCCACAGAATGTCTCAAGGGTTGCAAGGGCATCTAGGACTCCCTTGGCTCCCTTCTTGTCTGATGCATAAATCAGCTCTGTCATCCCAGCCCATCCAGTTATTCCTCTCTGCCTGAGCACTTCCAGCAGTGGGGAAACCATTACCTCACAAGGGATCCACAAGAATGCTGAACTGCTTTCGCTGGTACATTGTGGAAAGGCGGTAGGGGATAGTTACGGCCACGGAACAGAAGGTGGTCCTCAGCCAGGGATGCTCCCCTCTACCTGGGGGAGGTGGGAAGGCACAGAAAAGCCAGGGTAAACCCCAGTCACAGGCGGTAGCACTATAATCAGGCCAGCCTGCCGGATGTGGAGGTGATGCCTCCTGTGCTGCCTGGGCCTGAGGGTGCTCAAAGCCTGGATTCGGGTGACATGAGGCCATCCTGGGCCAAAGAGCTACTTGGGGTAGTGACATGCACAAGGCCTTGATCCCACCTGAGTCAGTGATTCCTGCACTACCTTCCCAAAGAGCCAGCTGCAGAGGACCTGCAAAGACCCAAGGAGAAAGGACAGTCTGGAACTGCCTTTTCCCCAGCTAGGTGCTGTAGCTTAGACCTAAACGTGTGCGAGCCTCTGGTCCTTCGGTACCCACGGGAGTGGCCAGGGAGTGCTGTGCTGAGCCTGCGTGGGAAAGCAGCGGCTGCCAACTCCCGCAAGGCCTTAGGTGAGTCATGGACCGTCTCTGAGCTGCGTTCTCAACATTAAGGTTTCTCCCCAAGTCAGCAAGTCCCCTCTTCTCTGCTCCCACATGTGTTCTGACCTGGGGCCGATCACATCGCTGTCTTCACGTTCTTATCTCCTTCACAACAGTGCGTGCTCATCACGGCCTCTGGCTCAGACAGAGTCAGCATGCTGTAGGAAGCCTCACAGGACCGACCTGCCCTGAAGGCTGGGCACGGAGGGTCTTCCCAGGCACCAATGCTGGCCTCCTCTCCAGGACCCCCAATCACCCTTGACACCCTATACACTGAACATCCCAGACTGATGATCCAGGCCACGCTTGAATTCCACCTGTTACGCAGAGCTGACTGTAACGAAGTTCTTCCCAATGACCCTGAAATCTCATCCCTAGGGCTTCTACCCACTTGACCTTGTAGAGCCCAACCCTTCCATAAGGGCAATGGTGGAAGCATTCAAAATCATTACCTCCATCACTGCCGACACAGGAGCTGTCGGCGCATGGTGCTCGGCCATTTGCACCCAAGGCCCTTCCTCACATCACACTCTAGTTTGCTGCGTGCCTTAAAGGACAGAAAACAGTGTGGCCAGCATCAGACCACACTGTTAGAAATCAAAGTTTTGCCCTGACCCGTGTGGCTCAGTTGGTTGAGCATCGTCCCACAAAGTAAAAGGCCGCTGGTTTGATTCCCAGTCGGCACAGGACTGGGTTGCTGGCAAGTCCTGGTTGGGGTGCGTGCAAGAGGCAACCAATTGATGCTTCTTTCACATATCGATTTCTCTCCCTCTCGTCTCTAAAAAATAAAGAAATCAAAGTGTCATCAGGCAGCTTGGGACAAGAGCTGCAGGCCTACAAAAACTGAGCCTGGAACGAGGCTGACGATCCATGTGTACTGAGCGAAAAGAACGAAACGGCGCTCAGCACAAAGCCCCAGGGGTCTAAGAAACTGGCACATACTCAGCCCATTGCTTCCAGGCTCTTAGCTGCCTGCCCTGGTGGCACCCGGCTCCTCCTAGGTCCCACACAAGTGGGCAGACTCAAGTCATTGGCTCCCAACTGATACTTTCGAATTGAGAGCCAACTAAATGTGCCTTTGAATCCAGGCAAAGAACGTACTGGAGCCCAAATATGATCGGCAAACCAAAGAATAAAGTCTGAAAGGGAGATTAAACAACAGACAGTTCTGACCTGATTTATGGCAGCAGCTGCTACTCACTGCTCTCGAGAGGCAGAAGCCTCTGAGGTTCTCACAACGTCTCAAAGAGGACCCCAACAACTGCAGACACATGTAATCCTTAGTGCGGGCATGCGCCCAGCAGTTCCCACACTGAGCCCCGCCCATTCCCTCAAGGTCCTGACTCTTCCTCAAGGGCTAATTACAAATAAGAACCACCATTTTTTGAGCACCTACTATGTGCCAGGTACTGGACTAGTGCTTTTTAAACCCGACTTCAATTAATTATCACGATGCTGTAAAAGAGAAACCACCATATTCATGGGTGAGGAAATTTGTAACCAAGGTTGAACCGTAAGCAGGGGAAGGCAGGGAGTAGAGCCCAGGCCTCTAGGGCTTCAGGGCGGCGCCCTCAGGCACCACTCGTGGTTTCCAGACCCTGGAGCCTTGTATCCCCACCTTTGCTCAGGAGGCGGGCGATGGTGTAGATGTCAACCTGGCCCCGGGTCTCTGCTCCAAGCTCAGCAGCTCGCTTGGGTCTCCACTGCAGGGGGAACTGAGGCTCTGAAACACCAAGTCCCCTAAGCGTGGTGCACGGAGAGAGCTGCTCTGGTATGAAGTGACATTGTCCTCCGGGAAGGGAAACTCTACGCCTCCACCCCCACACACAACCCTCCTAGAGAAGAAACAGCTTCCCAACTACTTAGCTGCCAACTTCACTTGCTTTCCATCACAGCTTTGTTTCTCTTCTATCAATGAGACAGTTAAGACGGTTCTGTCTATTTTGTTTTATTTGTTAAATTGCTAAAAAGTCATCAGGGGAAAACAACAAAAAATGAAATTGACAGATTTAAATATCAATGAAATCATATCCACTTTTCATTCCTACACAAGTATGTGCCTAAAATGATCCTCTCAGGGGAGACCACCGGGACCCCTGAGCTCTATGGGAAACATCGCTCAGCACCAGCTTTGCCAGGGCACACCAGGTGCGCACCAGCAAGAACCCTGGTTGGTGGGAGGGGAGCAGAGCAAGGAGAGGAGAGCAGAGATGGAGGCAAAGCCTCAGATTTGCTCTGACTTGACAATGACCATGGTGAGAGGGAGCCACTTACTGGTGACCATGCAAACATGCCTTCTGTAGTTTGTGGGGAGGCTGCACGGGACCCAGGCCTCAAAATTCAGCTTCCTTGCCCCTGGGTGTGTTCAGCCCCTCCCCACTGACTTGTGCGCTGGCCAGAGACCACAGATAATGCAAAGCAGAGCACATCACCATGCCGGGATCGCCACACAGACAAGGACAGACAACCCAATCAGGAATACCACTTTTAAGGGGAAGGAAAGAAGCAAAGCAGAAGGAAACCCAGGAAGATATAGTTAAAAAGGAAGGGAAGCATCCCTTTGCTCTCCATCAGCTGGTGGCTTTCTGACCTCCAAAATCAAGATTTCTTCAGTTGGTTTTTTCTTCCTTTTTTTAAAGAGTTCCAACACAGTTCTTAGGATAGTTCATAGTTTCAGCTCTTGATATAAAACTCAAACATTAAAATCAAATCAATCCACAGAGGGCAGGGAAGAGGATAAGCCCAGTAGGGCCTCACAACTAAATTTAAGCTTGTTTTGACACCTAATTTGTGCTCCCAAAACGTGGGGTGGGTGGAGGCTGTGGAGCCCACCGCCCAAACGCAGGATAAGGGTGAAAACAGGAACAAAAACACAGAACCCTCTCTGCTGCCCAGACCGCAACATGAGAAAACAGGAAGCTCTGTCCAAGGGGGTGGAAGAGACTGAGATTCTCACTTGAGGTCAGCGAGGTGGCCGGGGAAGTCAGTGTGACACGGGGCTCTCAAAGGCACACTTGCAGGAATGGGAGGGGTTAAAGCTTCAAGTAGAAACAAAACGTACTTTAAATACTTAAATACTGATAAATATTTCCTTTAGATGCTCCTGAGGGTTTAAAAAAAATATTTTGTCTCATTTTTCTTAGTGAGTTTTAAGACATAACTGGCATCATGTCAAAACCGGAGATGTGGTTCAATCAGATCTGACCGAAGCATCCAAGGCGCTGTGGAAACGGTCACCTCGGCTGAGACGCCCGAGGTTCCGCGGCACACGTGGCCCCTCAGGCCCGAGGAGGCCACGGCCTTGACTATGCTGAGTCGCTCTCCCAAGGTGCATGTACACGGTGCCCCAGAGCCACCAAGACCGACACCACTGGGTAGACACGAGGCAGATTGTTCTTGAAGGGCTGTGAACAGACAGTCTGGTTCCGAGCGGTGCGGGCAACACTGGGATGCCAGGGAGTTCCGAGGAGCCGGGCTACTTTCTAAAGGAATCATCTCCGTTACTTGCCTACTTGGGGAAAGCAGAAGGAATCAACAAGTTAACAGCTGGCTTCGGAAGGCCACAGGACAGAAGGAAAGATTACAAAGTTGGGATTCTGCACTTTCAGGCTTCCAAACACTTCAGATGTAAATAGGAACTGAGTTTGGAGGCACTGTCCCATGCACGAAGGTCATGTCCTACACAAGGCTCGGCAACAGCAGTCAGGCCAAAATTGCTAATCTTTCAGGCTAGCTTTCTCTCGTGAGTGAGGACCCCACACGATCTAACAGTCTTTGCCAAAAAAGGACCGGCAGCAGCCCCGGAGCAGGGAGTCTGGAAAGCTGTGTTGAGCTGTGAGCAGCTGGACACTGTAGTAAGTAGGCACGTGGTAGTCCCCTCATCTCAGGGAGCACAGAGAGCCGTTTCTGAAACACGTGCCCCGCTCTGTGGGCAAGCCCTTCCCTGGGCCTGGCACCAGGGGGGCCTTCCCACCCAGACAGCACTGTGAAAGCTAACGGTTAGGGGAAAGGACTCAATGGGAGCAAACACGCCCCCCAGACAGACTGCTGAGTGCGGCAGGACGCCAGGACCCAGGGCCAGCCCCAGCAGGCTGTGCTCGGGAAATGCTAACAAGGAAAAGGAGAATGCGGGGATGGGAAATGCAATGTTTTGAAATTTAACTCTTAAAAGACAAACTAAAAATCCTCTTTTCATTGATGAGAAGTTATGAGAAATGATCAAAAATCCACTCTTAAGTGGTTCCCATATGTCCAGGCCGTGGTTTTAGAGAACATGTAACTTCCTGCATCAACCAAAGAAAATTCCCCAAGTTGGTTGCAACTTATCTCAGAAATGACATTAAAAAACCCAAGCCTTGTCTGGGTGACACAGAAACAAGATAATCACAAAGAAGGAGCTGCTCCCAAGGTCAAGCATGCATCAAAGAGGTCAAGCCTCCTTAGGTGATACTCAACCCAATCACTGGTTTAATAGCCAGGCAGAAAAATGCATGTCACAACAAGGGCAAAAATAATTTCTAGAAGGAACTGTTGATGGGTGTCCACTGTGCTTTGGAAGTAAAAAGAAGCTCATAAGAAAAAAATAGTAGATGATGCTTCAAGGATCTCTCATGATACTGGCATCTTGGAATTCCCTACTGGCCCCTTAGTAACACCAGAGAAAGCGTTCCAGAAATGTTTCTAAGAGATCTCTCTGAGCACTTGAGCTTTATAAAAGAAACAAAAAGTGAGAAAGATTTCAGAGCTTTAAAAAATCTACATATGCAAAAAAAAAAAAAAAGAAGAAGAAGAAAAGAAAGGCAGCTTCTGAAGATCAAGTTCTAAAGAAAGGGAAAGGAGAACACGCGTGGTTTTTGGCAACTTGTAATCAAGTATGATTGTCAGGAAATTCCACAATCAGACACCAAAATGTTTTCTGAGACACGGAGGGAGCACTCAAAAGACCAAAAGACACTAGGCGGACAGGTGTCGTCGCTGCATACACACTGTTTCATGAGGGTCCTGGCACACAAATGCGGACCAAAATCCTTTGCTGGGTAGCTGCCCCCAGCCACAGAGGCAGGGGAGCCAGGCCTACAACGTCGCCGCACAGAGGGGCTTCACGGGCCCTCTGCGGTTCTGAGAGAAGGGAAGAACGGCCCTCACAGATTGCGTTTGCCCTGCCAGTGCCCGAAGCACGCGATCTGAAACCTCCACCGGTGCGCCTGACACTGCCCTTCCTTTTTCTAGCTCTGAGAAGGCCACATAAAGATTTACAGCGGGCTCTTCGGTTCCTTTGGGAACATTCTGTATTAGTCTGTTCCCTAAATTCTTGGTCTTGTTACCAGCAAAGTAGAAATAGGCAGCACAGCCTCTGCTAAAACACAGCAACGATTTTGTCTGAACCAGGACAGAGATCTCTCCCTCTTTGTAAACAGAGTTGGCTATATAATATATATTTATATATAATTTTTTCTTAATGGAGATTTGATCCCAGCCTGAAGTGAGTGAGGTTGGGAATTGGGGTTTTGGTTTATGGGAGTAATTTTGTCCTTTGTTTTTCCTAGTTCTCAGTCCAAACACTTCCACGCTGGAAAATTCCAAATTAAAAGCCACAGAAAGGGAAAGGGGTTTACAACATATTATCTCTTTGCTCGAACAAAGTACAAGGCGTTTGTTTTTGGATAGTACTTCACATTCTGTTTTTTGTCCATGAGTCCTCCAAATATGATGAGTTCGCCCCTGCCTTGTACCACTGTATGCAGGCTGGTTTCAGGAGGTCCGACCACAGAACTACTATTAAATACTTTCCATTTGACCCGCCCCTTCTCCTTGGTGTCTTTAATGTCCAGCACATACATCTGCATGGGCTTGCAGTTCATACTCTGGTACAAGGGTTTGCCAACATTTAGGGACTGTGGAGGGTGGTGGCCCAGGCGGCGGGCAATAGGAGGTAAGGAATGTCCATCTCCTTGGGCAGGCCCTGGCCGGGGAATAGGCACCGTCTCTCCACTGCTCAGGTTCTGACTCCCTGGGGAGCCTGGGGAAGATCCCAGAGGAGGACTTAGTGCTGCAGAGGCCGAGGGGCCTTTGGATGACATTGCTTTGATGGCTTCTAGGCTCCGACGCAGGGCACCCGGGGAGACAGCTCCTGCAAGGGCACTGGCCACGTGTGGCGGGGTGTGCACACCGTTCGCCTGCTCAGGAAGGTGTTTCATACTTCCCCCAGCTGTCCTGCTGTCCACACCGTCCATGTGATTGCCACTGGAAGCGGGTTTCAGATCCCAATGTAGATCTATTGACCCTAATCTCAGATCTTTCTGATCTGGTAGTGACCCTCGTCGAGGGGCCAAAGAAAGCCCCATTTTTAGGTCACACCCTTCAGTGGCGGACGGAGTGCTAGGGGACACGGCCTGCACAGGGCTGTCCAAGGAAGAGCCGCCGACGGCTGCTGCTCCGGGAGACAAACTCCCGCCATTGAGGATGGGAGAGCCGTCTCCTCTGGCTGGGGAAAGGCTTCCTTCCCGGGAACCTGAGGGGGTCTGCCTTTGAGCTCTGGGTCTCAGTGTTCCCCAGCGGCCGTTAACACAAGGAGCTTCGTCCATGCTCCTCACTGGAGACTGCGAGCGGTACTCGCGGGTTTCGGGAACCAGGGCTGGAGGCGTGGCACTGATAGGTGACGGGCGAGAGTTCAAACTGGGGCTGAGTGGGGCTCTTCCACTGGGAGCCTGGCTGAAGACCACCACACACTGCCCCACCTGGAAGGCAAAAGATTTGTGCTCAGTTCTGATCATTCATTCAACTATCAAACATTTTATCACGAGCATATGGGATACACCAGGCGTTTTGCCGGTGCCTGAGATACAGGGATGAAAATAACAGTCTGCTTTCCAGGTCAGAAGGGCAGACGGACATGGGAACACTTTGTTGCTATAGCATGACCTGTCCTAGCATTAGAATTATGTCTACAGAATAAGGATAGAGCGGAGGGAAGAATCAGTTTTTGTTTCGGGGATCCTTAGGGGATCCTGGAGAAAATTCTGTAGACAAAGAGACACTTAAAGCTGGGACTGAAAGGATGAGTGGGGCCCACTAAGTTTTTTCTTCTAGTGATTCATAATGTGAGAAACTCCCAAGGAGCGATGGTTAAGGTCTACCTATTTTGTGACATCAAGATGTCTTAATTTTCCATACAAATTTGCTTGGAAATCTGACAAGTGAACTTGATTTTATGGTTCAGGGCCTCGCCTCCTGCTGGCTTGTCAGCTCCCCGCTCACCCGGCAAGCTGGATGGCACCACAGCTCCGGGGCCCCATGGTCTTCGTTCTCCACCTTGAGCGGCTGCCAGGCCCAGGGGCTCGAGCGCATGTGCAACAACCAGGCGTCCTTGAACAGCTGGAAGAGAAGGACAAACGGCAGGGCTCAGGCGTGGTTCCTGTCACAGAGCGCACACACACCTGGAATCTCAAGGTTGCATCCTCTGGTCTCGAGAGTGTATGGGCTCTTCAGAAAGAATAGCAAAATCTGTTACTCATTCATCTGTGCCTTTGCTCATTCATCTATTGTCACTGGCTGGGCACAAAAAATCATGCGTGTGACCCATGAATCAATTTCAAGTGGTTGTGAATTCTGCCTGTGGTTTTCTGTGTGTGTGTGTGTGTGTGTGTGTGTGTGTGTGTGTGTGTGTGTGTGGAGGGAGGGCGTGGATAATACGTCTCCATAACTTTCTGAACCAGTATTTTTTTTTAAGATTTCATTTACTTATTTTTTTTAATATTTTATTTATTTATTTTTAGAGAGAGGAGAAGGGAGGGAGAAAGAGAGGGAGAAACAGCAATGTATGGTTGCCTCTGACATGGCCCTCACTAGGGACCTGGCCCGCAACCCGGGCATGTGCCCTGACTGGGAATCGAACCGGGACCCTCTGGTTCCCAGCCCGCGCTCAATCCACTGAGCTACACCAGCCGGGCCTGAACCTGCTTTTATGTCCCATTTCTCCTGGAAAAGAATGATAGCAGCAAACCTTATAGCCTAAAGAGGAAGTGGGAGTACCAAAAAATACAGATATGCATATTCAAGAGATGAATGTTTCCGATTAAAAGAACTCCTTATCCCCACCCCCGACAAAACAGAGAAAACAGTCAGAAAATACAAAGATTATACACCCAAAAGGAAAAGGTACTCTTAATGAAAATGCCACTGAAAGTCAAAGAGAAGAGAGGGGCAAGCTGGAACACGCGGCAGCACGTGCACGGGAATGCCGCCGCAGCCGTACTCACAGCGTTGGGGCCGCCGCACCCTCCGAGGATTAATATAGTTGCATCGTCTATGACAATCTGGGGACAGAAAGAAATTTAAAATAAAACCACAAAGACATGGCATCTGACCTACGCTTCAGCCGTGTATGAAAACAGCCTACCCAGCCCCTAAATGAGTCTCACTTCTAGTTGCCATAGTAAGCTCTGCCTTCTCCCATGTCCGTTTTGATCCCTGTGAACAAACTGATGATTCGCCTGAATGGAAACAGTCTTTGTTGATCAAATATTAACATGAGTGCCAACCACATAAAATGCAGGGTTCTCTTAAGAAATGAAACAGCAAAGTAAATGCTTTGAGGAGAGGCATAATATAAAGCCACTAAAAATAAATATAACCCATTAGAAGTTGAAAAGCAAATACCAGCAAAAGTAATGACAAATTCTCTTTTGGCTTATGCATGTTGGCATCTTACCCTCCTCCCTCCTACCTCTCCCGTCCTAACTGAAAGATGCTACAGTGCTTGCTGAATAGTTATTCTAATTCCTGAGCACCTGAGATTGGCCACCTCGAGGATGAGGACTGGGGCCAGAGATGTTTGGCTTGGACCACGCCCACTGCTCGAGGTCAAGGACCCAGACATCATTGCTCCTGTAAGATAAGGACAGAAGGATGAAGGAGATGGGAGCCACTGGGGACCGCAAGAGCTGATATAAATGATGTTCCATTTATGAAGATGTCCCATAAAGTGCCATGCTCATGGTCAGCACTTACAACTGTGTATTTTTTTCTTTTTAAAAGATTTTATTAATTTGTTTTTAGAGAGAGGGGAAGGGAGGGAAAAAGAGAGAGAGAAACATCAATGTGTGGTTGCCTCTCGTGTGCCCCCAACAGGGGACCTGACCTGCACCCCAGGCATGTGCCTTGACTGGGAATAGAACCAGCGACTCTGTGGTTCACAGGCTGGCACTCAGTCCACCAAGCCATACCAGCAGGGCTGAACTATATTTTTCTTCTGCTTCTTCCCTGGGAACCCATCTCTAGACCATCAGACCTTTGCTCTTTCCACTGACCCATAAGGCCTTGCTTGTCTGAGTCATGTCTGTTGTCACACACTAATACCTAAAGAGTTAATAGATGACAGCAGGAAACAGCTACTGGCCAAGGTATAGTCTTTCTTTTTAAAAATTTATTTATTGATTTTAGAGAGAAAGAGAGAGGGAGAGAAAGAAACATCAATTTGTTGTTTCACTTATTTATGCCTTCATTAGTTGATTCTTATATGTGCCCAGACTGGGGTCAGGGGGGTAGTATCGAACCTGCAACCCTGGCATATCAGGACGACACTCTTACCAACTGAACTAACTGACCAGAGCTAAGATACAGTTTTTCCAAAGCAAAAACCAGAAGGAAGAAAAAAATTATTCAAAAGGCAGGAGATAATCATTTATCGACTCTGGCTACAAAACGTAATTTCACCACGGCTAATGAGAGCTGTGGTTTCATCAAGGACAAACTGTCCTCTCCAACCCCCAAGGGACTAGTGTGGCAAGGACAGACTCCTAGATGGCAGTCTCTACTTCACGGTTTGCTCTGTAAAGTCGTTTATTCACACACTGGAACACAGCAGTAAGAGCTCCGACACCTTCAGCCCTTACCCCTCACCTGGAGGAGAGCCCACACTGCCAGATCACAGAAACGGGCTCAGAGGGAGGACTCCGGCTCTCGACACTGGCCTGAGCGGGTCGGTGTGGCCAGAGGCGGAGAGGACAGTGCGCACGAAGAACAGCCTGTCGGAAATGTGGCAGACCTGACCCAGTTTTTCTGTTCCTACCCACTCCCCCAGCCCAGCCCACTTGGGCCTGAGGGACCATCTCCACCTGTCCTGTTTACCTCTTCCCTCCTCTAAAGCCCAAAGGGCACAAACGGGGTCACAGAGGAGAGCAAGAAAAAGTACTGTTTCTTGGACGGGGGCCTTCTGCAGGCACAGGTAGAAGCAGACAAGGTGGAGGTTCGATCAGAATTTGATACCACTGAAGAGAAGCACACACCAAACGAAAAGCAATTACACAGCCCTGATTCTACGGAGCAAATTTCCCAGCTTTACTGGTAACGTGACTAGGGAATGAAAAGGTGGAATGTCAAGCTGAGGTAACTAACTGGATTAATCCGAAACACATCCAGGAACACTGACCCTGACTGGTTCACCTGTCTGACCTGTTATTCCCAGGAGTACTTACCTTCAGGACGACAGACAGCAAGCCAAATATACTTACATTTGCCGAGATCCTAAGGAGCCGCCAAAGACAATCATTTTATCCTCTATGACACAGGAGGAATGGCCGGCCATGGGAGGTGGCCCATGGGTTGTCACAATGCAGTTCCACCTAATACAAAGTCAGGAGGAAGCCGAGAAGTCAGGAACCATCTGGACCCACGGCACTCCTGGGAATTAGTCGCCCAAACTGAAGTGATCCCTGTTCTTCAACCGGCTCATTCATGTTTTTTGGAAGAGGAATGTATCTCTCCCAGTTTTTCTCTTTAGAATAAGAGTTCTTAACTTTAGGTTTAAGGGGGTCTTGGAACCCTCTGAAACTGTAGGCAAAAGTATGTGCATATGTCAATTATTTTTTCACCAAACTCTCAAGGAGATTTCTGAACACAAAAAAGACAAGGAAATCCACTCATTTAAAAGATTTTATTCCAGAGTGAAAATATCTTATCTTTGTGGCTTACCAGTTTTTAGAGGGTGAGTAAGTGTGTATTTCATCAAAGAATCTCTCTGGCTGGTGTAGGGGATAAGGGCTTGGCCGAGTCCAGCCACCAAACAGCACAAGCAGGTCCTTGTACACGACCAGAGTTGCTCCAGCTTTGGGGGACGGATAAGACCCTGGGAGAAGCCAGTAACAGCACAGTTAGGACTCACGGTCTCATGACAAGCCACAAGTAGGCTGTCTATAGATCACCTTTCCATGGAAGAGTGACCGGAGAGGAACCCACACCACAAAGCATAAGAAAAAGGGGGAGAACAAAACTGGGTTTATAGGTCTGAAAGAAAACCATCACCAGTTTGTACGTCTTTTATAATTAAAACAGTGAAATCTGAGTTAGAAGAAAGTTCTAGCCTCTCCAGACTTAGTTTTGCTCACCTGAATTTAGGGATGAGAGTACCTAGCTCATTAGGCTGTTTTGCATATTAAATAATACATTCAAAGCACCCAGCACAGCACCTGGCACATAGCAGGTGCTCAATAAACATCAGCCTCCCTTGCCCATCCCTTTAATAAGCTTAATAGAGAGTACAAAGGACAAAATTTAAGGGATCCAGAGAGCAGTATATATAGAGGCTGGATACCTGGATGCCACTTAAAAATAACTGCTGTTACCAAACACAGGCACAGAAGGGGGCAGAACGCAGTTCTCACTTGTCAAGGGCCTCACTAGCACCCACGGGAGCAGACGTTCAAGCTTGCCATAAAGGCACTGCAATGAAACTGCAAGCCTTTGTACCAAGAGTGGCTACTAAACCCTCCAGGCTGGACCTCTGAGCTAGCTTTGTTGGCCCAATTTTGAAACAACAGAAATTTGGCTTATGCTGCGAAACGTTAGGAATAACGAATGTCCCACGGGAGCATGGTTTCCAGAGCTTTTGGTCTTTGAAAGAACCACCGCTATTTCTCTCAACCCCGTGCTCTCCACGCCACCCTGAGTCTGCTCAGGACCAGCATCCAGGGCCAGCAAACACTGGGATGAAAAGAATCTGTGGTCGCCTTGAGGAAGGGTGCAGCGCCCACTTTTCCAAGGAAATCTTAAGCAGAAGGAACTGCAATAGTGCAGCTGAGCTGTTCCAATTTAGCTGGACAACCCGGCCTCCCCCTGCAGCACGGGGTCATGGGAACGGGGTCTGAAAAGCCCGACTCAGGTGGCTTTCACAGTGTCGGTTACAAAGTTCTGAGGTTGAAAAGGTAAAGCAGAGGACTGGCTACACCAGGACCCAATTTAAGAGTAATTTCACACGATTTACTGAGAAGAGTCTTCAGAACATAGTGCAAGCATCTAAGAACATTTTGTGACATCAGCTATTTGAATAGTTTCTTAAGCGAACAGACATCAAACCAAGAACCTCACTACAGAAATCAATCTTCCCTAGGTACGGCTCTCAGGCCAATCAGTTCTTGCCGTCCTCACACCCCACGGGAATCACGACTAAGGGCCTTTAAGATCTGTAGTCCACAGAACTTCAGATTACTAGTTAAAAACTTCTGCCTTCCTAGGGGCAACCCCCCCCCCACCAGTCTAACCAGAAAACCTAACTGAATATAATAGTCTAGTTAAAATGCTAGTGTACCCAAAGGTGACTTAATTTGTGATACGGCACACAGAGCTTCAAGTTCTTGCTCTTACCTTGGAACTCGTAAGTACTGTGAAAAAGTTGGAAAAAGCAAATAAAATGTGTAACAGACTTCACCAGAGTAATAATTTAAAAACCTTCCAGACTGAAGCTTGGATATGGATTTCAGATACTGGAAATCCTGGCTTTTAAAATCAAGTGTAGAAAGTGAAGCAGACCAAGGGTCCATAAAGTAGCAAAAACATGGAAACAACAACAAAAGAGTTTTCATGTAAACTGGGCAATTTTTATCAAAAATGTTAAGTGCGTATGCTTTAAATCAGCAATTTCACTTCTAGGAATTAATCTAATGAGATAGCTGGGCAAATAAAAAAAGAATTAGATACAAGTATACTCATTTGCAGTGTTTAAATAGATCAAGGAATATCCATGTAAAATAATGCTATGTGGCAATTAAAAATTATGTGTCTATTTGTCTTAGAATAATTCCCATGCTCTACTAAGTGAAAACTGAGAGTAGCAAGTAACAAAATATGAAATAAAAACAGCAAACAGTTGATGGGCACTATGCTCTCAACACTGTTTCTAGTGCTTTACATGTAATTAATTCATTTAATCCTTACAAAAACCTGACAGGTAGGCACCATTGTACTCTTTATTGATCAGATAAAGAAAATGAGGTACAGATTGGTTAATTTCCCTAAGGCTACACATCCAGTTAGTGTCAAAGAAGGAATCTGAATCTAGGCAAATTGAGCCCACTTAAAATAATCTACATGTGTTCACTACACATAAAGTTTAGAAGGTCACCCAAGTGCCCATCAGTAGATGAGTGGATAAAACTATGGTACGTACACACAATGGAATACTAGTCGGCTGTAAAAAAGAAAATTTCACCCTTTATGATGGCAGAGATGGACCTGGAAAACATTATCCTAAGTGAAATAAGCCAGTCTGAAAGACAAATACCATATGAATTTACTCATATGTGGAATCTAGTGAACAAACCGAACTAACAAGCCAAACAGACAGACTCACAGAGGGCAGGATGACAGCCATGGGGGGAGGCATCGATCAAAAAGGAAAAAGAACTGATGGACACGGACAAGTGTGGTGACTGCGTGCGGGAGGGGGGGTAAGGGAGATAAATGGTAACGGAAAAAATAAAATAAAAATAAAGTAAAAAAATAAAATAAAAGAAAGTCCAGAAGATCAATAAATAGTTGATCTCTTTGAATGGTAAGATTACAGATAATTTTCTTTATAAAAGCCTTTCTGTAACAGCTAAACTTTGAAAAAAATGATACATGCTCACTGACTGGAGAAAAACGAAGCTATTTCAGCTGTTTAAAACGAGAACTATGCATTCAGTGCAACTCCCTTTTCCTCCACCTTCCCTCCCTCGCTCCGTCTGAGAAGGCCCTGTGAGAGGCTGCATGTACACAGTGAATTCTCAATTGCTGACTCAACGTTCCAAGTCCTCGGGGTTCTGAAAAATCATTTTTTTCAAAACTCATCTGGCAACAAAACTCGACCTGAAACGATGAGTTTATGGATTGTCTTTATTTAACCCACTCAGTATGAGTATTCATTATGAGTTGCTGCAGAAATATTAGTAAGTTTGATTAGAGGGTGCTGCTCCAGGCCCCACTAGAGGTATTATAAAAGCATATGCATCATATCCCCACTTTTAATGAAACCTGAGAAATTCTGTATTTCAAAACACAATTAGCACCAAAGGTTTAACATAAGAAACTATGGTTAAGACCACAGGTTCTGAAGCCAGCCAGCCAGCCTGTCGGGGGTCAGACCCTCACCCTGCCATGCAGCCGGCTGTGCAAGGCCAGGTCACAGGCCTCTCCCGGCATCAGCGCCTGCGCCTGCAGAGTGGAGTGCGGACGGCACCTGTGCAGCTGACGTGAGTCACGCAAAGCGGTCAGAACAGTGCCTGTTACTGTCATTAAACAGGCACTTCGCACTCATACGAAGTTAATGCAAGGTCAAGTAGCTGTACACACCTGACAGCACTGCCGTCCACACGGAATGGTCTGAGAACAGAACTGAACGTATTTAACGATCAGTGTATGGTTGGAGTGTTCCAGCGTAATAACTTATTTTAGCTCGAGAAAGGATAATAGAAATAAAATTGTAACTGACAGTAGATGATATGAAAGGGAAGTTATTCCAAGCCCCAGGAAGGTAAATCAAATACATCAGAAGTGATTTAGAAACAAACAATGGTTAACATAAGACTACTTTGGGTTTGTTCTTCTCATCTGCTGCCTTTAACATCTTTTAAAACAATTTATAAGGCAAAACAAATCAACGTTTACCAGTTCTGGGTTCAAAGAGATTACAAATGTACTATAAGAGTACATACTTCTGCGCTGGCTGATGTAGCTCAATGGATTGGGTGCAGGCCTGCCAACCGAGGGGTTGCCGGTTCAATTCCCAGTTAGGGCACATGCCTGGGTTGTGGGCCAGGTTCCCAGTGGGGGATGCACTGGAGATGCATGGGAGGCAACCACACATTGATGTTTCTCTCTCTCTCTCTTTCTCCCTCCCTTCCCCTCTGTATAAAAATAAATAAAATCTTAAAAAAATAAGTTCATAATCCTTAAAATATTAAAAAATATAAAGTGTTGGTAAAATATAATTATACCTATATCTATATACCACCTGATACACATAATCAAACCAGTGAACCAGTGAACACACTACATACATGTACGCCTGCACTGTCCACCACAGTCGCCATTAGCCACAAGTTGCCAGTGGCTATTGAATTAAAAAGCACAGATATGCAACATTTCTATCATTACAGAAAGTTCTACTAGAAAGTACTACTTTAGACAAAGTATTTTAACTTTATAAACTGTGCCTATGTTGATGGGGAATGGAGAAGGTGGTAGGCATAAATAGGGTGATTTCATTAACTTCTAAAGACATTACTATTACTGTTATTTATAACTATTACTACTGTTACTATACTAATGATTAATATTTATTGAGCATTTATACCATATGCTAGGCAACTTTCTAAGTGCTTGACATGTATTCACTAAATCCTTCACAAACTCCTAGGTTTTATTCCCATTTTACAGATGAGAATACTGAAGCATGACTCATTTAAGTAACTTGCCCAAGGTCACAGAATTAGGAAGTGGTGGGGCCAGGATTCCAATCCATTTACTCTGAACTTAAAACTCATCCTCTTAACCTTTATGCCAGAGTGCTCTTCATATATACAAATACATTCATTTTAAGTAGTTGCCACAAACAAGTCAGGTACCTTAAAAGGTCTGAGTTTCAAAGCTGAAAAAGGTCTTCCTAAAGTTTAATAAGCAAGTCACAGACCTAGAGTAGACAGAGAGATAAGGAAAGTGAACAGAAGGCTATTCTCAGGAACTCTTTTCTCCACAAGGCTCTGGGTCACACTCTATCTCTGCTACAGAACCCATCGGCTTGTTCTCTGGACTCTCCCGAGGAAAGCTAAGCCGAGGCCAGTGACCCTGATAAATCAATCCTTAAGGATTATCTTAGGTAAGGGCTTTCCATAGTAACTTCTCAAATATCTTGTTATTTTAGAAAGCCAAACTCTTTCCCTCTAGAGGGAGTTACCCTAAGGAGTGGAAGAACTCCCTCATCCGGCATTTCCAACATCTGTTTTATGTCACAAATAGAAGCTTTAATTTCACTACTGTACTTAAATATCTCCACAAGTAAGCAGGGTCATACTAAAAGTTAATCTAATTACGCTCCTCTTCAATCTGTAAGGCATGTGGGAAAAATTATTATATAATAACACATGAAGCGGGGGGGAGAGGGCACAGAATTCAACGTACAACACAGACTTAGTTCAGAATCAAGAGGTCAAAGACACAGTGCATCAAATATTTTATACCCAATTATGCATATCACATTTGCATTATTTGTTGCAAATCAGATACTTTAAAACTCTTATTACTTTCAGAATCAATAGTATGAGGCTTTCATAGTCTCTACTTTTATCATTTCCAAAAACCTATGTATTTCATATTTTGAATTTGTTTAAAGCAGAGGGTCTTTAACTTCCCTTCCAGTATCTTAATGCTAGGTCCACAGATCAAATGAATTAAATTTATGATGAAGTCAGAGAACTTTAGCATCAAGTTCTGTATCTTAAACAGTCTCTCTAGCCAAGTGGAGTTCTGGAAAGCAAGCAATAAATCTTTACTAAAATTTTGAGAAAAACAAGAAAAGTCATGTCCAAATTACATACCTTTATTCATTATTTTAAAGTTCTAAGAAAAGCAAGCTATTTAAATGTTTCTTACCAATAAACTTTCCTTAAACCCCCCACGACCACCTGTCATTAGACAAGGGGCCAGGGGACTGTGACGCGGAGCGGCCCTCGGGAAAACGCCAGGCCCTGCAGTGTGAAGAGCTGGGAGCGCCCCACGACAGCAGCCTCTCCACAGTGCGAAGACCCGTCGCCAGCACGGCGGCACGCGCAGTAAATACCCTTCCCTCCAGAAAACTTATCAATGAAGGCTTTACACTCATTGGGACAGTTCTTGGTCTGCCTTCAAAATAACGAGGTCACTGGGCCTCCAGACACGGTCTAAACACCGCTGCATCACAAAAGTGGATGAGAAAGGGTGTCGCTCCTGTGCAGCTTCCCACCCAGTACCACAGGACAAAATGTGCCCTGTATCAAACTTGGACACCATGTTACTCGGGCCCGTTCCCCCAGAGCCAATGCTCTCCTCACAGGCTTCTTTCCCCAAACACACCGAAGGCTGCCTAATCGCGCAGCAGATATGATCAACGGAGCAAATTCAAAACAAGGCACAAGCCAAAAAGCCGGTTGTGGGAAACGGGACGATCAGATAGGCGCCTGTACCCAGAACCAGCATTCCCCAAAACTGCTAATTGGTTCAGGTGTTTCCCAAGGTTCCTATGAATCAGAAGGAAGTTTCACATGTGAAAGACAGTGGTAGAATTACAAGGCATTCTTGTTTACTTTTGCAAAGACAGTAAAAACAGTGAAGCAATTCCTAATTCTGGTCTGGTTTCTATGCCACTTTCCCACAACTGCAGTTTCTATTCACAGAGAACCTAGGGCTGGAAGAGCAGCTCACCTGTTTGATGCAAGATAAAACAGGAACCTGCTTTCATCAGGGTGCCTGTATTTTATGCATGACTAAAAATTATTTTTACATCTCCAGACTATGATTACTTATTAATATCATTAGTTTCTTATTAAGGTGTTATGAATAATAGCTACCATTCCCCTACAGCTGTACTTTTTTATGTGATTTATTTTTTATTGAATTTATTGGGGTAACATTAGTTAATAAAATTATACAGTTTTTAGGGGTACAGGTCTACAACACGACATCTGTACACTGCCTTGTATGTTCGCTCCTCCAAGTCGAGTCTCCTTTCCAACACTATTTAGCCCCCTTTACCTGCCCCCACCACCCCCCATACAGCTGTAGTTCTTGTCACAACACATTGAGGGGGCTTCTGAGTTCCCTGTTTAGCAGGAAGGGGTGGGGAAGGAGAAGGTGCATTTCTAACAAGCTCACAGGTGACCGATGTTTGGGGTCTAGACTTTGGAACCCTTCGTTTTGATAGTAAAGGATAAAGGTCCAAGGTCAGTTTTCCTTGACAAATTTTTCGATCAAAGAGGGACTGAAACTACTTTTACATTTTCAATATACAAACATTTCCCTAGTTGTTCTCACCTATGAATCACTGAACATACACTCTGCAAAATAAATTTTAAAATTTGTTCTACCTACTGGCTTTCAGGCAATTCATTTTAATTTCAGTATCTTCATAACTAAGCGGGGTCATACTAAAAGTTAATTCAATCATGCTCCTCCTCAATTTGTCACTTATGCTGTGACCTAAGTGACAAACAGAATAATTATGACATGAGTGACTTGCTAATACTTGTTCTCCATGACTCTGAAAACAGAAAAATCTAAAACTAGAAATTAGGGACTTATAAGAGGTAAAGTTTGAAAATAAGAAAACAATGAACATAAAAAATTTAACTGTCAGACTCACTAGTATGCCAATGAATCCAGAAGAAAAGCACTAGAGAAAAACATTTCCACTTCGCTCATGAAATTCCAGAGTATTTTTGTGCGTGATTTGCTTTTTAAAGGGGGCATAGACTAAACTGCTTAACTGGCAGTTAAAAATCTTTCCCTGAATGCTTTCAAATTATTTTATAATCGTGATGGCAGAGGGGACACTAAAGACTGAATAACGGTACTGATGTTTCAGATCCTACTCTCCATTTCATTCTAACAACTCGGCACACACACTCGCTTTCTCAGGAGAGGCCCAATGAAAGGCATTCATTCCACATGTAGCTCACCAGTCCTTCCCACACAAAACTGGCCTTGAGGGCAAAATGAGACCAGACAGACCAGATCAACCAACAACCCTAACTCACAGTTTCTTTTGCGTGGGTCATTTTCTGTGGTGGTAAGGAGTCTTGAGTTGGTGTGTATGCTGGAGGGGCTGTGGGGGGAAGAGGTTTTGCCAACAGGACCCAAACGGGGTCTTAGGAAGCTCATCAAGCACCTGGCTAGATACAGCTGTCATTACGGTGGGGTATGAAGCAACCGACCTTGATAGCAGGAGTGCAGAGGCTAGGAGAAGAATAATTTAGAGAGGCATTTCCCAGAACACATTAGCATCTGAATCAGAAAACCTAGAGGGCCCAAGAGGACAGGTTGGCACTCACAACTAAGGAGGCAAGGGATCCTTTGGGTTTTTTTCAAACTCCTGGATTTATAATTTAACTGCTTACATATCTAAACTGTTTTAATTTTATAGGTAATACTTTGTAATGGGAACAAGAAAAGCATGTTTCACACTTTTATGATTTGAGGAATAAGGAGACAAAAGAAAAATTGAGAATACTTCGTAATTCATGAGTATAAAAAAGCCCTCTTGGGCTGTAAATACCTAGACAACAAAAACTAGTCAGAATGGCCTCATGCAGGAGTTCTGTCTGGAACAGATATCAATTTCTCTTCTGATGACAAAAAAATTTCCATTTTAATGTCAATGTGGCCAATAATTATAGTAAGTCTGCATTTAGATAGAAGTCCACAGAAGATACAAAACTACAATGCTTAGCTTATTTTTTATTGATTGATTGATTTTAGGGGGGGAGAGAGGAAGAGAAGAAGTGGGGGGAGTGAGAGACATCAATTTGTTGTTCCACTTACTATGCATTCATTGGTTGATTCTTGTGTGTGCCCTGGCTAGGGATCAGAACCCACAAGCTTAGGGTATAAGAACGACACTCTAACTGCCTGAGCTACCCAGCCCAGGCTATAATGCTTATTTAAAGAAGGGAAGTAGGAAGCAAATATAAAATTATTCTTTGGCAAAGTCACTACAGAACCCCAAAACTCCTGCTAAGACTTGGTTCTAGCCAAGTGCGCTCTTTAACTCAATCTAAAATCAGGATTTTTAGTTAAGTCACCAAGGACATGGTACTAGACTCAAAAGAACTAAATCATTCTGCACAGGCATGGCTGTTTCCCGGACTGCTGCCAGCGCCATCCCTCCCCACTCTGGGAGGAGGGCTGCTGGGAAGGAGACACTGCTATCTATCTCAATCAGCACTTAGCACACTGCATTGCAATTATCCAGTTAGAGTCTCCCAGTAAGATTATATATACCATATTTTGCCATGTATAATGTGCACTTTTTAGCCCTATTTTTTGAGGGAAAAATAAAGATGTGCATTATGCACAGGAGTGCATTATACATGGCAGAATATGGTACTATGCTGGATGATCGGAACTATTTTTTTTTTAAATGTTTTTTTCTTTTTTAAAGATTTTATTTATTTATTTATTTATTTATTTTAGAGAGAGGGGAAGGGAGGGAGACAGAGAGAGAGAGAAACAGCAATGTATGGTTGCCTCTCGCATGGCCCTCATGGGGACCTGGCCCGCAACCCAGGCATGTGCCCTGATGGGGAATCGAACCAGGACCCTCTGGTTCCCAGCCCACGCTCAATCCACTGAGCTACACCAGCCAGGGCGGAACTATTTTTTTTTTTAATTTTTAAAAAAAGATTTTATTTATTTATTTTTAGACAGAAGGGAAGGGAAGGAGAAAGACAGGGAGAGAAACATCAGTCTGTGGTTGTCTCTCACGTGGCCCCCACTGGGGACCTGGCCTGCAACCCAGACATGTGCCCTGACTGGGAATTGAACCAGCGACCCTTTGGTTCGCAGCCCGCGCTCAATCCACTGAGCTACGCCAGCCAGGGCAGGAACTACTCTTTATGAAAAAGTTTACTGAACTGAACCAATCCATGGAAGCCGAATGGTTATAGATCCCTCATGAGTCAGTATGAGAGCTGGCTCCAGTTAATCTCATTCACAACCCTGGAGGCAGCAGTGGGCCTTTCAGCAGGGGAAAGGCCAAACACTTCTTTAGGTGTCCCCCACCCTCCACTCCTTTTATTTTTATTTTATTCCTCAATGCAACGTGGCCAGAAAATTAAAGCCTGATATCAAAACAACTCACTGACATCAGACAAAGCTTGTCTGGATCCCAGGCTTCAGGGCACACATTTTTATTATTAAAATTATACTCACATCTTTGTAAACATCACTCCTTAGGTCATTTACAGAACATCCAAAACAACAGGAACTTTTGTAATGGGCATGAGAAACTTTTAGATCCTGTCTAACTATATGTGTCACAGGCAGAAATAAAAGAAATTCCCTACTGGCATTGTTTTCACTTCTAAACAAACCCACATGAAAGACCATTTGATAAATAGGGTAGCACTTATCAGCTAAAAATTAACATGAAAACCCGTAATAGTTCCTTGTCCATTTCAAGTAGTCTTTTGATTCAATTTCTGGGGAAGGAGAGGAGGTCCAGAGTCTCAGTTTAATCTGATAAACTTGTTAATTGCAGTTCTAATGGGGGGTGTTCTCTTTTAAGTGGCTCCGTTTAAAACTGAAAACAATGTTGCTAGTCATAAAGTTTCTGGCCTGATGTCAAAACAGGTCAATCGTAGTTAGGTGGGAGAGAGCCAAACTGAAATATGGGGTAATCTTATTTATTCTCTCCAACAGAGTATCAAAGTTTACCTTTGATTTGAGCTCTGCAAATTTTCGCACTCTTCTCTCCAACAGGAGAGTGTGTACCCACCTTAAAAAGCATGTATTCTGGAAAAATCCCAGGATCTGAACTTTATTTATGAACAGGAAGGATCCCTTCCTTTCCTAGGGGAACCGACTGGCTCTGCTCTCATTCACATCTCCTGAGACCACCACAGATCCGGGCTGTCCCAGGACTGCACAGGGCTAGAGGAGACAAGGAGGAATCACCATCTCATAAAGATTGACCAGGCCCCGGTCCCTGGATCTGGAAGAAGCTGATACAACAAAGGATTCAGCCACTTCAGTAACATCCTATGCCTTCTACAGAGAATAGTATATGTAAGTGGTAGCTGGGCTCAGTGCCTTCCTTTCAGGAAAACAAGAAAACGTAGATGGAGATTCAAATACTTTGTAGTTATTTTAATCAAATACATCATCTTTATAAAAACAATCAGCCTTATAAATAAATTATAACGAACTGTGAACAGAATCCTAATTGTTAAGTTTGCTACTTTTCTCCTCATAAATCAGGTTTTCTTTAAAAACCTACCTATATATGTAAATCCTGGCTCTGTATGCATTTTATAACTTATTTTAAATACCCCCACCATCTACTCTCTTGCGTTACCAGTTATTTTCTTCTTATTTCTTTATATTTCTTTGTATTGGTTTATTTGTTTATTGTCTGCCCTCCCCCAGTACACCCTGCTTCTTGTTCACACCTGTGTCTGCAGTACCTAGAACAGCACTGGGCACAAACACTAAACACACAAAGGCGTGACAATGATTAAACAAAGGAATGAACGCAGTCACTTCTCACGCGTCGGGGGCTAGAGGGTGACTTACAACCACTGTCCCTCCTTAGCTAGCTCTAGTACTTCAGTTTCCACATCCCCTCGCCATCTGAGTATTATACTGTATGTAATCTAAACAAAACGTACGAAAAGTAGGTATTATCTTCAACGCTAAAGGTGACGCAAGCGAGATGTTAAGTAACTTGTTTAAGGTCACGCCACTACGAAGCAACAGAGATGTGGACGCAAACCTGGATGCACCTGGCACAAAAGCCACGCCCCCAATGGTATTACTAACTAGCCTCCCTCCCTCTCACAACACTTCTAATCACTTTAGGCCATGAGGTCCTTAAATAATGAGTAGTACCTTTGGTTTAATTAGCCAAGTGGTCATTCCTCCCCAAACCTCTGTAATAGTTATATCATCAATCTTCCTATTTAGAGCAGGACTAAGTGAATAGAGAAATCTCTGGCACACTTACTATGTCTAGAATATTTCTTCAAGTTGACAAGTCTTAAGTAAGAAATGAGTGCGCATGCCCTGGCCAGTGTGGCTAAATTGGCTGGTGTATCATCCCATAAACTGAAAAGCTGCAGATTCAATTCCTGGTCCAGGCACAGCCTAGGCTGTGGATTTAGTCCTGGGTAGGGACACATACAACGGATAACCGATCGATGTTTCTCTCCCTCTCTCGCTCCCTCCCTTTCCCTCTAAAATCAATAAGCATATCTTCGGGTAAGGACAAAAATTTTTTTTATAAAGGCTGCATCAAAACCTTTTAAATAGCTAATAAACAAAATTAAGATTCAAAAAGAAAAAGAAATGAGTGCTTATGCCCACAAACAAACTTATTTAAGAATATTGATTGCAACGATATTCAAAGTGGAAATAATCCAAGTATCCATCAACAGAAGAATGGGGTAAAGAGAAAAAGTAGTATATTCACATTATAGAACATTTAAACAGCAATAAAAGGAACAAACTACTGATAGATGCAACCACACGGATGCATCTCAAAAGACAAAACAAAACAAAAAACCAGAACAAAAACCAAGATGAATCACAAAAAACTCTGTTAGTAGGCAGAAGAGTAGTTACCGCTGTCGGGAGTGGTATTAACAGGAAAGGGGCTTAAGGGAACATTCTGGGGTGATGGGGCATTTTGTATCTTGATCCAGGAGATGATCGCATGGCTGTACATTTATACAAAAAAGTCTTTAAGTTGTGCACCTAAGATTTGTTCATTTTACTACATGTAAATTGTATCTTAATAAAGCATTGTTAAGAAGAAAAGAATGGCTGGTGTCAAAGCTGGTAGAGTAAACTGTAAACCCTAGTCACACCGTTGTCACATGGCACCTACTAACTTCAACAGTAAAGGAAAACTGGCAACCCACTGTCAGAATTAAAATCCATTATGTGAGGTCTTCGAGAACACATTACTAACTTAAAATGCAACACCCTGTAACTCACACATGTAAATCAAATAGCAAGAAATATTTTAAGATTGGGCCATGGGATTTCAGAAAGCTTACTAAAATGGGAGGAGAAGGCAAAAGAAGCACAGTGTCACAACAAACATAAAATTCATAACTCACGATCACTTCCAGAGAGAGCTAAGAAAAAGAGGAAATCACCAGGGTACTGCTTGTTCGGAAAGTATAACCAATTACTTTCCAATTACTTGAAAGTATAAGCATAGTTCAAGAGTTCATCTCCCAAAGAAGGAATCTCAGAAGCTACAAAACAGGTAGATTTGAAAAGATAGTCTCCCAGAATTCAAGTTGATCGATATTTTTAAGTTAATAAATGATCAATCACAACTCTCAACCACCTAGGAAGAGCACTCTGTAACTTCTTTATAAAATCTCCTCACATCATGAGAACTAAACTACTTGAGAAATGGGCCTGACCCCGATTACACAAGGAACAGAAACCAACGTGCACTGGGGGCACACGCGGGCACATGGCGCTGCAGAGGGTCCCGGACACCCACAGAGTCATGTATGGGGCCGTGGAAGTTAGAAATGGCTCCAGGACAGTATCTTTTGCATTCCCCCATACAGGATTAGACTTCTGCAATTTCATTCAGAATATAAAATAAAGTCAGTATGTCTAGAATGCACTGGAGATACACAGGGAAAGGGCATAGGACAAAATGAAGTTTCTGTAGTCATAAAACACGAAGTGCTGTTGGGGGGAGTCTGTGGATACTAGAGAATAAACAAATATTATATAGTCTATATTTTTCTTTTTTGGCTGATGAGCAACCAAAAACTGCTTGTCAAGATGGCAGGCAGACAAGATTACACAATGTGTAGATAGAAAGCTCAAAATTCTAAGGAAGGTCACTGCTTATTCTCAGTGACACTGTGGATTTCCATCTAAAATAAAAGGTTTACAGGATTTTAAGAAAGGACAGAAAAGCCTCATGACTTGGACCAAGTAAATAAAAGTTAAAGAATGCTGAATTTTCAACATGGGAGAGAAAAAGCTAAGGTCAGATTTTGATACGTGTTGGTAATCAATACGTTTGGAAATCAAGAAAAGATCCATAAGGTAGAATTGACCTTCACATTCACAAAGAAAATATTAAAACAGTGAAATCAATGCTCTGTTTTTAGGACAGGGAATAGAAAATTGCAGTGTATTGGAAAGGCAAGTATGTCCTCTTGTTCCATGGTCCAACTGATAAGCATCCACTTCCCCCGCATCTCTGCAAACCTGGCATTCTTATAACATATTGCACACTATGGTAATTTAAAAAAATGTATGAAGTGCTTAAATGCAAAACAGAATCTAATGATTGTGAGTATTCATTATTCTAAAAAATTTCACATCCAGCTATTTCAATGGCAGCATTGACACCTGGGACCTAAGCCAAGGGAAGAACTGGGTGATGTTTTCCAGAACAGACTCTCCAGTCAGCTGTTTTAGTTATACCTGGTGCCGGGTAACAGTTGCAGAGTCCCTTATTTGTTTTGACATTTCCACAGGCTCAGGAAAGGGCAGTAGAGAACCTAAGACTAAGCTTTTATACTACAGCAGGGGTGTCAGACACTTTTTCACTGGGGGCCACATCAGCCTTGTGGTTGCCTTCCAAGGGCCGAATGTAGAGCTCCTTGCCCCTAGTTAAGGAGTAGTTACATTTATACAGTCCTAAAATTACACTCGGCTTGTGGAAGGCAACCGCGAGGCTGATGTGGCCCGGATGAAAATGAGCTTGACACCCCTGTACTAGACACAGAACAGAAAGCTTCATCCGTGAATCCAAGAGCCCTAAGTGCATCATTTGTAAGGTGTCATTTACATTTGAAAGTATCTGATGGTACTCCTTAACAGCCATGGGCAGTTATTTCTGGACAGATCTAGCACATTCCAGCTGATAAAGGTGTCCCGGCTTTCCTATAGACACCCAATATGACCAACACTTTCTTCTTTTTCCTGCCCCTGACTCCAAACGTGAACTAGCTTTTCTGAAGGATTACTCAGTGATTTCGGAAGATATGATTGTTTTAGGGGATAGTCTTAAAGGAACAAAATTCCAATAGTGCTTCTGATTCTGGATAGCTAGAAAGATCTTGATTGGGTTAGGTAATAATAAAAGAGATATGTGGTCTTAAGCATCCTGCTTCCCACAAAAAATTTTAAAAGGCAGCCCCAGCTGGTATAGCTCAGAGGATTGAGCGCGGGCTGGGAACCAAGGGGTCCCGGTTCGATTCCCAGTCGGGGCACATGCCTGGGTTGCAGGCCAGGTTCCCAGTGGGGGCCATGTGAGAGGCAACCATACATTGCTATTTCTCCCTCTCTTTCTCCCTCCCTTCTCCTCTCTCTAAAAATAAATAAATAAAATCTTAAAAAAATTTTTTTAAAAGGCAAGTCATGTTGATATTTAAAAATTCTCTCAGCTGTGAAGTTTTCTTCAAATGACATACCCTCTGTTCATTACCCTTTCCTGACTGTTAGTAGAATAATAGCTAAGAGCTTAGTTATCCCCCCAAATTCAATGGAATGTTAAGAAACGGGCAATTACAAATAAAGAAAAAGAAATCACAGAAAGAAAAAGAAAAAAAAAACTATAGAAAAGAATTGTGAAAGGAGGGGGAAATCATTTTAAAGCAGAGAAGTCTTCAGTAAACACTTTCTCAGCCAGGTGATCAAGGTTAGCATCGACAGAGAAAAATCACTAGACATGGTACAACGAGAAGGGCACTTTCTCTCTGTGGTCTTCCTCCCCCGAGTCCATAACTCCAGTCTAACCACGAGAAAAACATCAGACAAACCCAAACTCAATGACGGTCCACAAAATACCCAACAGTACTCCTTAAAACTACCATGATCATCAAACAAGGAAGTCTGAGCAACTGTCACAGCCAAGAGGAAAACTAAGGAGACACGAAGACTAAATGTAATGTATCCTGCATGGGATCTCGGAACAGAAAAAAGACATCAAGATTAAAAAATAATAATAAAATAAGGCTTCTTTTTAATCTTCTCTCCTTTCATACAACACAAAATAAGGCTTCTTTTTGGCCCAAACTGCCACCTTCCAGTAACTTGCCAAAATGACGTAACACAAAGGGAAAGGGCCACCCGCTCTATATTCTCTAGGCCTTTCAGAAAACATGGAGTTGTTCCTTTGGCCACGTACAAGCCAATGTACAAAAAAGGCGACGTTACAGACATCAAGGGAGTGGGCACTGCTCAGAAAGGAATGCCCCACAGACAGCACCACGGCAGAACTGGAAGAGTCCATAATGTCACCCAGCAGGTAGCGGGGACTGTTGGGGACAAGTTAAGGGCAAGAGTCCTGCCAAGAGAATGAATGCACGGACGGAGCATATGAAGCACTCTAAGAGACGAGACAGCTTCCTGAAACGTGTGAAGGAAAATGATCAGAAAAAGAAGGACACCCAAGAGAAAGGTACCAGGGTTCATCTGAAGCGTCAGCTTGCTCCACCCAGAGCAGCACACTTTTTTTTTTAAGATTTTATTTATTTATTTTCAGAGAGAGGAGAAGGGAGGGAGAAAGAGCAATGTATGGTTGCCTCTCACATGGTCCCCACTGGGGACCTGGCCCGCAACCCAGGCATGTGCCCCAACTGGGAATCGAACCAGGACCCTCTGGTTCCCAGCCCGCGCTCAATCCATTGAGCTACACCAGCCGGGCCCAGAGCAGCACACTTTGTAAGAACCAATGGAAAGGAGTCTGAGCCGCTGGAGCCCATTTCCTATGAATTCTTGGCATGATGAATGTAACAAAAATAAATGACATCTCTACTGATAAAACATACATACATACATACATACATACATACATATGAAATCTAAATAAAGTATGGACTTTAATTACATTATTGCATCAGGCCCTGGCTGGTTGGGCTCAGTGGACTGAACTCTGGCCTGCAAACCAAAGAGTCACCGGTTCGATTCCCAGTCAGGGCACATGCCTGGGTTGTGGGCCAGGTCCCCAGTCGGGGGCGGGGGGGGGGGGTTGGGTACAAGGGGCAACCACACATTGATGTTTTTCTGTCTCTTTCTCCCTCCCTTCTCCTAAGAATAAAAATAAATAAAATAATAATACATCAATATTGGTTCATTAACTTCACAAATGCACTATTTTTTTTAAAGATTTTTATTTATTTTTAGAGAGAGGGGAAGGGAGGGAGAGAAACATCAATGTGTGGTTGCCTCTCATGTGGTCCCCACTGGGGACCTGGCCCCCAACCCAGGCATGTGCCCTGACTGGGAATCGAACTGGCGACTCTTTGGTTCACAGCCCACGCTCAATCCACTGAGCTACGCCAGCCAGGGCCACAAATGCACTATTATGACTAGATATTAACAACAGGGAAAACTGGAGGTAGGTTAGATGGACTCCCTACCCATCCAATTTCAGATAGTTGTATTCTAAAATTAAGTCTATTTAAAACTTGACAAATATGAAATAATTATAGAAAAAATAAAACTACTCATAGCATGGCATAGTAGAAAAAATACAGACTTTAGAGACAAAATCTTGGGTTTCAATTATTGCACCATCACTTATTGGTTGTGTGATCTTAAATAAATTACTAGGTGATTTTCTGAGCTTTAGTTTTTTCTTCTGTAAAATGGATATAATAGTAGTGCCAACCTAACTGGGTTGGTTTGAAGGTTAAATAGCATGTATGGAGAACGGGGCAACCAACACCCCACCCTCCAGACCCTCGCCACACGCACTGCCTCAGACAGCAGGCCACTCCTGACTGACTAGGGAAAAGAAGATTGCACACAGCAGCCACCCTTCTTCCTTAACAACAGCGAAGGAGTTCCGTTTAGCGTATTATACACCCACCTAATGGACTGTGATAACAGAGTGAGGTCACAGACTGTACAATAAGAAAACAAGAAGCCCTATGTGGTGTGGCTCAGTGAATTGAG